>BQKN01066242.1:565180-577805 GCA_022839385.1 Asparagus kiusianus
TCTTCAAAGTTGCTCCGATCGCAACACTTCCAACTCATCGACTCTCACCAATAGAGCGATAGGTCTTCAAAGTTGCTCCGACCGCAACACTTCCAACTCATCGACTCTCATCAATAGAGCGATGGGTCTTCAAAGTTGCTCCGATCGCAACACTTCTAACTTATCGACTCTCATCAATAGAGCGATAGGTCTTCAAAGTTGCTCCGATCGCAACACTTCTAACTTATCGACTCTCATCAATAGAGCGATAGGTCTTCAAAGTTGCTCCGATCGCAACACTTCCAACTCATCGACTCTCATCAATAGAGCGATAGATCCTCAAAGTTGCCAAGCTTAAAACAAGAGCATATGGATAATCTATCGAAAACAGAATTTCATTGTTCCATATCGGAAAATGATATGCAGAAGAAACAATGAAAACCCAAAACAACAACACTTTTATTCAAAAGAAATAAAAGAGGTTCCTACCAAAGCAACAACACTTTTATTCAAAAGGAAAACTAAGCAACCTGAAATAAAAGTTGTTCTAATCAAAAGAGCAAGACAAAGATAGGCTCATCAATTCATCAAACTGAAGGAAGCAATCTGAGACTTAATATCGGAAAGCTTCTTTTCGTGATCTGTTCGCACTAGCACCTCAGCCCGCTTCCGAAGCTCATCTTCACTAGACAGCATAGTAGCCACCTTCTTCTTGGCCTCCTCTAAAGTAGCAGCTTTGGCACGGTAATTCACCAGGGAAGCAGCACTTTTGAGGTTGAGATCAGTGACAATGGTTTCTTCTCGTTTGAATTGAGCCTTCATCCTAGTTAACTCCACTTCAGCGGCGGCGATCTTCTCCCGCAAAGTCTCTAAGGAGGTGTTAGAAAGTGCCAGTTCAACTTGTTTTTGAGCGTGTAGCTGTTGCAGTCGTTCCACCTCAATCTCTTCCTCAGCTATATCATGTCGAGTGGCTTCATACTTGTTGAATTCCTCAGCTCGGATGTCCTCAAAAGTAGATGCAATCTGCGCTTGGATATCAGTGCGACCCAAAGCCTCCAAGAATTTAATTTGCCCCTCTAGACGTAAGATGGCTTCGGAGCAACGCTGAACAACATCGATGTCGCCTACGAGTTTGAGATTGTTCAAACTATTCGTGAGCATAGGCTTGTAGGTATCGAAAGTATCTCGTCCGGCCAGCACAACCTCGATTATTTTCTTGATAAGCCCTTTCAAGTTGTCGAGGGAAATCTTGACAAAATCTGGTACGTCTATCGGACTCGAAATAGCAATGGGAGACGGTACAGAAACTTCCGTAGACGTGAAGCCGAGTAGAAGACCAGCAGGCGATTTCGGTGTGGTGGCTTGAGAAGGGACACCAACATCCAGGTGAGATGGACTCGATTGCAGAACCATCAATTCCCCCGCCTGAGATAATCTTGGCACGTCTACAACTTCTGTAGAAGCTAAGGAAATGGTCAATAAAGTCGTCGGCGGGAGAGTCGTTGTTGAGGGCTCTGAGTGAGAAGGCTCTGACATCTGAGCTGGTGCTAGCATGAGCTGTTGCGATGAAGGAGGAGTAACAGTACTCGCTTCATGCACCATAGGATCTGCACGAGGAAATTATTTAAGTCGGCAATAAAGATGGGTCGCGAATCAGAACAAGTGATACTTACCCTCAAGAGGTAAAGGAATGTATGGTGAAGCTTTATCTGAAGAAGAGGGTGGTCGAATATTCCACTCCCCGAGACCGTCGTCATCCTCGCTTAGGTTGTCATTGTCCTCGTCACTTCCACCTTGATCATCATCATCATCTGTATCGTCTGCACCGTCGCCATGATCTGTAGGTTCCTCTTCAATCACAGGAGCAAACATTGGTGGATTTTCAGCGAGGGCAGGCTTCGATATGATGCCAGTGGTAGGGCTAGGCTGTACATCTGCTGCAGGTGGTAATAGCACAGAAGCAGAAGGAGACTTGTCTACCACCGGTTCCTCTTGACTAGCCGCCGTGGGCTCTGAGATCGGAGGTCTATCTTCTTTGACAGTATGAGTAGTGGAAGCAGTATCACGAAGCGTGTCTTCAGGGATAATTTCCATACCCCCAGCAAATGATTCATCGTCGCGATCGTCTTCATGCAACGAGTGGGCTGAAGAGGCAGGACCTTCTAAAGCAGGACCAACGTTGGGAAGACCAAGCTGAGGCGAGAGTTGCATAGCAGCCGACTCTTGCTCTTCCTCTTCAGCATGCCATGCTTTCTGAGCATCTGACATAAGCTTAGAAACAGGGGGTTCGAGTGCTAATTTCCGACGAGCTCGTTTGTCGTATTTAGCTGCTTCAGCCGCATCCATTGCTCTCTTTCCAAGAGCACTTTTACTCCGAGTCAGAACTCTTGAAGGTTCCACCGCATGAGTATCCGGCAATCTGACCTCTTCTTGAGCTCCTTCCGGTGGATGTTGCTGTTTGGTTTCTGGTAATTGTTGCTGTTCATCCTCCGTGATCGCCTTTTCATATGTCAAGTATTCGTTAGCCCCCCGGGCGCGGAACCGTTTAGCATTCCTCTTGGCAGCATACCATCTACGGATGGCCCTCAAACAAGAGGTGTTCATGTTGTAAGCCGGAACCTGGGAGGCAGCTTGGTACCACGTGCAGAAACTCAAAGAGGTACGAATATTTGGCATCTTATGCGGAAGACGAAATTTCGCGCCTGTGCATCCCGCCACTGAGAAGTACCAGGCTCTTGCTCCTTCATATACGTTTCCTGTATACGCAAGAGCAGGATTTGGATTCCCGATGTAGAGTTGGTCATAGCCAAATTGTCGAGAAAAGCGGTAAGGCTGATAGGGTTCAATAAAACATTTTCTCCCTTGCCGAAAAATGAGGTAACCCGGGCGGATATTTATGAGCCACCAAAAAGCACCTCTACTGAGTGTGGTAAAAGCGTTCCGTCCGGGGGTGTCTTGATGGAGTTCTCCATACGCACCACCTTCAAAAGCGGGGAATTTGCAAGCGATCTCATAATTATGTTCTCGCCTGAAGATTTCACGGAACTTCACTTGGTACCAACCAACCCATTCGGCAGTTTCTAATTGTTGAACAAGAGGCGCCGAGGAATCATCATATTCAGGAGTCGACATTATTGAAGGACAGTGCAAAACAAACCAAGATACCAGGTAAATATACGGCATCGGTACTCGAGGGGTCGGAGTTTGAATGACAGTTTTCCCATCTAAATCCGACTTCTTGACGGCGATAAACTCGGAAGACAATTCCCGCAAGCCGCTCTGCAAACAGCACACCATAGCCGAAAGAAGATTCAAGGGCCGTCCATGAGCTAGAAGTACAGCAGGGTACAATACCTCCACCGTAATAGCATCCACCGGCCTGGTAGGTACTACACATCTCTTTAACCAAAGAGTAAGAAAACCTGCGAACAAAGCCATGTCGGAGATTGGGACTTCTGCTTGGTAATGGAAGCTCTCAAATGTGGTAAATGCCGGGAAGACATCCTCTTTTACTTCACAAGTATAGTGAGAGGTCGCGTCATTGATGCGTTCATTGATTTCTTCAAGAGTACTAGCAGCCAAACGGGTCACCTCTGCCTCTTTATCTCCCACATTCCGGAACAGATACTCAGCCCATTGCCCTTGTTTCACGCCGCCGGCTCTTTTTCCGGTAGTTTGTGCACATATCTGGAAATGGCACATCAGTTCTCAGTAAGTGTTATATAGGTCGGGAGCGGTATTTTTCAGATTTTCCAGCTCTCTGCTTCCAGGAACAAACTCCTCATAAGGCAATTCTCCGAAAGATAAACCGGAAATCTCAAACATCTCATGAAGAGCAAAACCTAATTCACCAACTGGGGTGAAAAAGGTGCCGGTGTGAGGATTATAGAACTCCAACATAGCAAAAAGCCCACTGTAGTTTGGAGTGATTCCATATTGAGTAGCCGTTATTGGAACCCGTAATTCAGAAATTCTTAAAGGTTCTTCTAGCTGTTCCAAGACAAAATTTATCATCCGGGCCCACCAGTCCGACTCACTGGAGTGAACCCATGTGGGAGCTCTGAAATCTTGAGCAGGGAACTCTCCCTGGACCGAGATAAATTTCCTAATGAAAACCGCCGCCAGCTTAGCGGACTCTCCGACAGGATGTTCTTTTTTGAATGAGCCCGGCTTCAAAGCCATAAAGTTATTAAAGCCGGCAGAATGAGTGCCCCGATAAGTGATGTGTCCTGTAGCGACACCGCCTTGATCCTGAACAAGTTCCCAATTCATTGACCGTGGAATAGATGCACATTGGTAATAAGAGATGGGCCACATCCGCTCTAAATTGGGAAGAAAAAGACGGCGATTGTTTACGACCCTCAACCATTTGTAATTCCCCTCGGACATTCGCTTGGGATCCATGTTGACAGAATCTCCGAAGAGGAAGGATGGCTTCTTTAGAATCTCGCGTCCCGCAGTTTCAAACTTAGCATCCGTAACCAAAGACCTGAGAGTCTCAGGGAAGGCTTGGGTAATCAGCTTCGCTCGTTCTTGGTTTGTGTCTTCAAAAACTGGGTACTCAAAGCGAAAACTAAAGATTGCATTCTTCTCCGGGCTTCCCGCATGACCAAAATAATGCTTGAAAGAAAGGGGCTCGTTGGAATAGCATGCTGCAGATAGGAAAAACCAGTCAATTGAGCGAAAAGGTCTAAATCAGGAATACAAGGTTAAGACCCGCGTTTGGATCTCCAAACACAGAGTCTCAACCCGCATCCAAATTTCTTTGGAACACAAGGTCAAGACCTGCGTCCAAATCCTCAAACGCAGGGTTTTAACCTATATCCAAGTTTTGGAACGCAAGGTCTGAACCTGCGTTGAAATTTTGTGAACGATGGATTTAACCATACGTTTTCTCAAATGGGATAAACTCTGAAGATCCTCCCTCGAGTTTAATGGTGAGATACAAGCCACTGATCAAAGGTCAAAGGTGAGAGATTGGTTCAAAACAACCTATGTTGGTTCAATCTTACCGCTAGATGAAGAGATTGGAAGCTGCGGTGCAGCAGCTCGAACATCATCGGGAGCTTTAGCCGGAGGGGAACCTTGAGCCGGAGCGGCCCTCGGCTTAGAAGTGGTTTTCTTCTTGAGACCCATCCTAATGGCGAGGAAGAAGATGAAATGGCGGAGAAGATGAACAGGAGTTCTGTTTGGGAAAAAAGGGAAAAGTCGAATGACCTGTCGATTTGACCTTAGTGGTCTATTTATATACAGCTGTAGCTGTCAGATCAACGCGGGATTTTAGGCAAAAATCTCACCCGAAGAGAGATTTTCGTGATTTTAAAAAGGGGTTACAACTTCCGAACGCACCCCTTGCATTCAGACAATTTGAACGCACGATTTCTGACCTGGCATGCAACTACTCTTTTCAGAGTGCACAATATTTCAACCAAGATGTTATCCTCTTGATTAAGCTGGAGATAAAGCCCTGTAGTTCCTTCTATCTCTAGTAGTAAATTTGTCTTAAACCGGGGAATACCGAATCTCCCTGGGGATGATGAGCTTAAATTCGTCGCTAGCGAATTAAACAAGAACGATGATGTTTTACCCTATTTTCAATGGGGTGCATTCCGTCAACAAAATTTTGGGATCCAAAGTGTTTTGAAAATTCGTCCCAGTCAACCGCGAACTTTCGAAAACTTTGGAGGGGGTTCTGTAGGCTGTCTAAAATTTACAATAAGATAGCTGGTTCCCCATCAAATACTGATGCTGAAAGTTATAATATGACGACTTTCAGAAAGTCATTCCAGGAAGATCGATGAAGGTTATAATCAGATAATCTTCACAACAACAACATGGCTGAAATCACATTAGCAACTATCAGAGATGCTGATGAGCAGTGTAATGATTTTAGAAAAGCGGGAAGATCTAAAAGGGCCATAAGCAAATCTTCAGTATGCTGAGAAGCTCATGATCAAGATATCTTAGCGAAGATTGTGACCTGCAGTTGATAGAGCGTTATTGGGACATCTCAATTATCACAAATGACCTGAATAGTACCTTCTTGATTGGTCATTGGTGTCATCCATATATAAAGACAAAGGATACATGCACAGCTCGAACGCAGCTCATCGCTGTTCAACGCAGCTCATCGCTGCCCAACGCAGCTCATCAGCCGCTGCTCGACGCAGCTCATCGCTGCCCAACGCAGCTCATCAACCGCTGTTCAACGCAGCTCATCGCTGCCCAACGCAGCTCATCAGCCGCTGCTCGACGCAGCTCATCGCCGTCCAACGCAGCTCATCAGCCGCTGTTCAACGCAGCTCATCGCCGTCAAACGCAGCTCATCAACCGCTGTTCAACGCAGCTCATCGCTGCTCGACGCAGCTCATCAGCCGCTGTTCAACGCAGCTCATCGCTGCCCAACGCAGCTCATCGCTGCCCAACACAGCTCATCAGCCGCTACTCGACGCAGCTCATCAGCCGCTGCTCAACGCAGCTCATCGCTGCTCAACGCAGCTCGTCTGACTTATTCAAACACGATCGTAACAACTCTGAAGCTGTTCTCAACCCATGATTTGGGGAATGGTTTACGTGGGTTGTTACACCCGATTAATGGGGTAACTAATCCCCCACTTAGGCGCGGATTATGGGGGCAGTTACACCCCTGATCCCCCTATAAATAACAACAAACTCAGCAGAGTTAAGGGATCGGATTTTGGAGAATCAAATCTTGGGAGGCTTAGATCGGATTTCCTGTGAGAAAGAGTTGGAGATTTAACTCTTTACACGGTCTGGGGAATCAACATCCAAGGAAGGATCCAGACATTATATATTTGGCTAATTAACCGAATCATTTTCGGTTCAAACAACTCTTGTTATCAGAGTTTGTTACTCGTTCTGAGTTACAATACCCGGCAAGAGTCATCAGTTATAAAAAGTCAGTTGTTCCAGCAAGTTGAAGTATTCAGATCGTCAACGGAGAGCAAGTTCGGCGCGATCAATCGAAGGAAGCACTCCATCGCTACCAAGAAGAACTCAGTCTTAAACAAAGGGGAGAATCAAATTCATTCTCTTCTCTTTTGTACCCCGGAATTCAAATTGTAATTGAGAATTGAGAGAGTTGTAATCATTCTTTTTCTAAGCAGTTAGAGAGAATAAAATCAAATACAATTCTTTTTACTATTCTTCTTGTTACAAAATTTCCAACAAACAGGGGGTTTAGTGCGATTTTTGAAAGTTCTTGTGGTTTTAGTATGATTTTGAAAGCTATTGGGGGTTTACCGCATAATGCTAAAAGCTCGTAGGGGTTCAATGTAATTTACCCTAAATAGAATATTTGGAACCAGTTACATGTGAGTCATGTAATTAACGAAAACATAAGTAAAATATTTGTACATCCAACTAGTACTAATTTGTACATGACCATATGTGAATTTTGTTAATTTTCTCTTCTATGACAGTAAATATTTTGATCATCTCAAATTAAAAATTATTAGTTACATATGATAATTCAATACTTTTTTAATAAATCGAGTATGCATTATCTATTGTTTGATTAATAAAACCATATCACAACTTTGTTACAACATCCAACCACAGATTAGAGAGGCTGAATGAGTAAAAATCACGTGGAATTGTGCTCACTGGCGACTACAAAATAGATTAATCGAGAAGTAAACCGAACGTTACAACCTTCTTCCGCGCAACTCCAATGAACAACACAAACTTACTTAAGAATTTTTTTTTTTCACAATGTAATATTTAATGTTATTTGGGAAGGTGCTATTTAGGTATAGAGACTTGGTTTATTATTAAGGGTTTTGTTAACAAGTGCCCTAGGCGCACTTGTTTAGAGTTATTAACAAATAATAAGCCGCTCAACTAACTACAGTAGTCTTGGTGTTAGAAAAATTCATGGGTAAAATGCATGAGGTAATTAATGCAATGTACAAAGTATATATTGACAAAATTTTCCAAGCTCAAATAATAAACTGAATTATATATTACTAATGTAAGAAAATCAAAATAATAATACTTTGGTTTATATAAACTAAAATATTTAAATTAAAGAATTAAGAAGATCATAAAGAGTAGGGGAACAAAATGATGTGAGACTGTAGGGCTGTCCAAAAAGCCCGTGGCCCGGACCCGGCCAGGAACCCAGCCTGACCCGGGTTTTGCCCATACACCTGGGCCCGGGTCCGGACCCGCGAAAACGCGATCGGTCCGGACCCTGGCCCGACCCAGAACAATGCCGGTCAGGGCACCAAAATTGGGCCGGGCGGCCCAGGCCCAGGCCCGGACCCGGCCGTAACGGTTTAACCGTTGCTGGAAAATATTGGGTCGAGTCGGGTCGGCCTGGCCTGGCTCGGCACCATTGGTCACCTCTAGTGACTGTTGGGCAGAATTGACCGGGTCGGGCCAGCCTGACCATAACGTCCAAAACGTGTGTTTTGACCGTTTTGCTCCTAAAACGGTCAAAAACGGCTAGAATATGAGGGTTTTTTGGTCATTGCTTAGAAGACTGCCTCTATAAATAGAGGGGGGTTTTTACTTCTTCTCCTCACACCAAAACTCATCTACTTCTCTCTAATACCCTCTTATAAAATCTTATACTCTCTTATATTTTCTAATACTTCCATCAAATGGCTTCTGGATCTGATTATGAAGCGCAAAACCTATCTCCTACCGATCCAGAAATGAGTCATCCTACAACAACTACTCCTACTACCGGTGTTAATCTTGAATCTGGTGGCGACGAATTTGCACCAAGAGCTTCTAAAAAGCCGAGATCCGATGAGTGAATTTTTTTTGGGAAGATAGATGTCACCAAGAATGAACACGGTAGGATCATAACCGAGAAGGCTAAATGTGCGCTGTGCGGTCAGACTTTCTAAGCTCATCATAAGAGCGACACCAACCACCTCAAATGTCATATAGAAAAACACAACAAAGGCCAGAATCCTCAAGATGATATCTGACAATCTATGATTTCCCAATCCTCCTCTACTGGTAGTCTCGGTAGTTGGAATTATGACGCTGCCCGAGCCAGAAAATGCGTAATCAGGTTTATCGTTCTTAAAAACCTTCCTTTTAAATTAGTAGAAGATGATAAATTTAAAGATTTGTTTAGAGATGGTTTTTATCCCGCATTTACAAAATTTTCTCGTCAAACCTGTCAACGTGATATTTTAAAATATTATCAAGAGGAACAAGAGAAAATAATTTCTTATTTTAAAAATTTAAACTATAAATTTTCTTTAACTTATGATATTTGGACATCTAGAGTGCAAACTGGTTATTTATGTATCACAGCACACTGGAATGATAAAAATTAACAAATGTTTAAAAGAATTGTTTCTTTTATTGTAATTGAAGAGTCACATAATGGTATTAATATTACAAATTTACAAATTGAAGAACTTATGAAACTAGAAATTGATCAAATAATATTTTTTCTTTCACTAGATAATGCAAGTAATAACAATATAGTTGTTGATTTTATCTAAACAACTCTATCATTGCCATGTCATGGTGATCTTTTTCATATTAGATGTATCTGTTATATTTTAATTTTAATTGTTCAAAGTGCATTTACTAAAATTAAACTCATGATAGAAAGGTTAGAACAATTGCTAATATGCATAATGCTTCTGAAATGAGAATTAAAAAATGAAAACAATGTTGTAAAAGAAAAAAAATTATAAATCTAGACTAATTCCAAAAGATGTTGACCATGTGTGAAATTCCACCTATGCAATGTTAAGTGTAGCAATAGAATATAAAAAAATTATAAATGGTTTTATAAATTTTTATGCTTCTAATTCTAGTTCTAGTAGTACTTATGGAATAACTAAAGATGAATGGACAATTATATGTAATTTAAATGAGATGTTACAAGTCTTTTATGATTCTACAATGTTATTATCTGACTGTTATTATCCAATAATTACTTTAGCTACTTTACAAATTTTAAATATTCAAAAATATTTACCAAATATCATATGAATGATACTTTTGGAGCTATAATTTTTCAAATGGAGAGCAAATTTAATAAGTATTTTAGATCTATTCCTCATATTTTTGTTTGGGGGTTCTTATTGATCTATATTTGAATGATATTGGCATTCGAAGTTAGTAAAAATCATTATATGGTGGACAGATTATAGATTTAGATGATGGATCCACCCTTACTACTACTTCTCATCATTTAACTATTAGAAATTATTTTTAAATATTATATGATGAGTATGCAGCTAGGCATGATATAGCTGCACAACAGTCTACAACTTCAACGCCTTCGAGCATAGGTCGAGGTAAAAGTGTAAGTTTTGATAGGTATGCAATGGTAGCTGAACTAACCGGTGGATCTGGACTTGGATCAGCATTAGAGGTTTCTGAAATAGATGAATATTTATCTGTTTCCTTAGTTAATATCAAGGAAATGCTTTAGATATTTTGCAATGGTAGAGAGTATATGGATTAGTTTCATATCCTATACTTTCCACCATGGTTCGTAACTTACTAACAGTGCAGGTTTCGACGGTAGCTTCGGAATCTGCTTTCAGCACAGTAGGATGTTTGATCGACGATCATAGGACATGCTTAGATCCGTATATTGTACAAGCGGTGATGTGCTTACAATATTGGTGGAGGTACGAGAAGTGAACGCCATACATCGATCAGATGACTATAATTGAAGATAAATTTGAAGATTTGGGACTAGCAGATAGGTATAAAGATTAGATACTATTCATCAAATTGTAATTTTTATTTCTTAGCTTTAAATTTGTAATGAATTATTTTAAAAAAAATAACAAATGATAGCGATATAGGTGAGTAGGTGCCAACCAAGTTGGGATGTACTCATTTATTGTGATGCGATGAATTCCGAAATAAATTTATACTTATAAAAGATTTACTGATTATTAATAAAGAAGTTATTTTTATCATTTTTTATTTTTATCATTTTTTATACTTGTAATTTATGTCATTTCAAGTTATAAAAAATTTATGTCATTTTCTATAATTTATATATATTTTTTATGATTTATGAGGATTTTTAAAAATTTTTAAAAAATAAAATAATAAAAAAACCAAAAAGGGCCCCGGCCCACTCAAAACCGCTCGGGTCCGGGCTTCGGTTTTGCCAGGGTCGGGCCCGGTTTTCCGGGCCGGGCCGGATGGACAAACCTATGTGAGAGGTATACTGGTGTTGTAACAGTTATGAGTATGGCAACAGTTATATTCAATTTCAATCTCAAGAGTTTAAAAAATAATGAACAATTATAGTTTATAAAGACGATAATTCAATTTGAATCGTACACAATAATATTTTCTTTCTCCCCACAAACTATACTTCTTTAATATTGAGTATTGTTCATTATTTCAATTTGAATCATACTTTCTACAGTGAACTGTGTGTTGGGAGTAACAACCCCCTTACGTGTGATGTGTTGTGCTAATGTAGGGATACACAAGAAGAAGGATATGAAACCAGTACACTGCTGTGTAGGAAAATTGCTTATGGACAATGGACCAATAAAAATCAGTACCGTCGAATAAATTTTAGTAAAAGATCCACAAATACTGTTACAACTTACAACAAGTAAAGCTCGCTAGTATAGTGTTTGATACGTGGTCGTGCTCCTCCTCAGGCAAGCCCCAGGATCACAGATTGAGGCCTGTGATAGAAGATAACCAGGAAATCGATTATTACTTCCTCTTCCTTTTCTCTTTTGAAGCAGAGTAATTTGTTCTGATCAGGAGCCAGAAGTGTTGAAAGACGTTACAGATGATAGATGCCTCACATATCATATGGAGCAAATTAATCCAAACTTATGGTGATTGTAAGCTACAGAAATCCTACCAAACTTAATCGCCAGGAGCTTTACTCAAAAATGAAAAAGAAATTTTAATTACCCTGAGCCGTTTTATCTGATCTTAACTCAACAATTGCATGAACAAAAAAAAAAAAAAAATACAATCCTTCTTCTTTTCTTTTCCCTTTTTCTTCTCTTTACCTCTTTTTGAAGAACTTTACAAAAGAACTAATTTCAAAAAATATATAGCTTGGAGTTTTTCTATCTTATTCTTCACCAAATAAAAACTCATTAAATAGATACTTCCACCGTGACTAAACTTTAACATTATGATTCTTTATATTTGTTCATATCATGGAAAATTCACTCAGTACATAAGGTAAACTATCAGAGAACGAAACGCAACGATCTAATCTTAACTAGTACTATTGAAGAGCATAAAGTCTGCAGAAAATTATAGTGAAATTTCTAAGGAGAGAACTTACTTCAACATGAATTTGGCGCTCACTAAAGCTTCCCACCATGACTTCTTGGATCAGAAACCTGTTTTACTTTCCTGGATTCAGCGCTGCTGTATTCTCCCACAACACGAGCATGAGGTACTGAAGGCTCTCCATTAGCAAGAGCAGCAACATTCTCCATCAGATATTGTCTCGGGAGTCTACCAACTACATTCCCTTCTTCATTCCCTTTCCCATCCAAGAAAGCAAAATGTGGGATGCCCTCCACACCAAACTCGTCCAATTCTTGCTCCCACTTTGTGTTGTCGACGTTTAACATAACAAAATTCACCCGATCCCTGAGATAATTATGCTGAAGTCAATAACTTGAGTGCAGAAAGA
>BQKN01066242.1:579291-605603 GCA_022839385.1 Asparagus kiusianus
AGGGTCTCATCATATAACAAGTTCTACTTTCAGCTATTTTGGTGGTGGAAGCTAAATAGCTTGAATCCAACTAACCCTAAGAGGTGTAACACATTTCTATTCACAATCTTACCATATGCCGTCTCAAAATCTAACTCTAGCATATCTCGTACTAATTTGAATAATAATTATACATATGCAGAAACCCATCCTGTTTTATTTGACCCTGAATCAAAAAATAACCTTCCTAACTCCTTTCTCTTCAACCCATCTCTTGTAATCTCAATTAGTTCTTCCTTTGATAAACATGCAATCTAATCTTTCCCTGTTGCAAAGTTCTTTTAATAATGTTTCATATGGATAAACATGCAATAAATATAATCAAGATTGAAACTGAAATAAAATCGCTGAACAGAAAGAAGATAAGAGAGCTAAAGCTGACCGTTGATGGGGGGCTAACGGGAGGCTCGACGCTGTTAGATTTCACAGAGCAGCGTAGATTTGGTGGGCTGCGCTGAGGTCTGCTCACCGACCGGTGAGGATACCAGGAGCATGAGGGTGACGAGTGGACGCAGGGTGCGAAGTCGAGGAGGAGACCAAAGGGATGGGAAACGGCGCGTGCCATAACTAGCTACCTCTTGGTGCTGCCTTGTTTTTGGTCGCAGAAAATAAGAAGAAAGGAAATGGGAGGGAGGAGGCTCTCGCCCACTGAACTGGTGTTTGATGCTGCCACGCCTGAACTCTTCTCGTCACGCGCAACGCACGAGATCAAGGGATTAGTGGACATCTGCTTGGTGAAAGTGGATTGTGGGCTGCGTTACTACTCAGGACATTTGTTTGTGGAAAAAGGAGCCCAAATGTCAAATTCAACCCACCTTCAAGGCCTCTGACGGTCTGCATTCAGCATTTGGGGTTTTTCAGCGCAATTTATTAAAATGAATATTTACTTTTTACACAAGCTTAACTTTTAGCTGATGACTTTGCAAGAAGAAAAAAAAAACAAAAGTATGAGAAACATATCGTGGATAATGTGCCGAATTAGTTATAATTCTTAATAAACCTGACACATTTGATGAAAAATGTTCAAATAATGAGGGGTGTCTCATACAATTTTTCCGAGAGTTATTTTGTTCAAGATAATTATGCTCCACTCTCACCAGACATGATAATGTAGGGCACCAATGAAAGGGAACGGGAGATAAAAGGAAAGATAGAGAAAGGAAGGGAAAATATTATATCTTGTTTGGAAGTTTAATGAAGGTGTTGATGTAAGGAATCACACAGTCAAATAATAGGAGTTAATTAAATTGATGGAGGTCAACTCTCCGAACATCTGATTCTTGGGCAAATTGCTCTTTCCTGCACGGACAACAAATCGTAAGAGGGAAGGGTCCGATTTCCCAGTTGTTCCTCCGACGATCAAGTCAGTGATCTGCTTGTGTGGAGGAATGAAAGCAAATTTAGTGGTTTTTAAGCTCAGAGAGTAGTAGCAGAAAAACTTACCTTTTCATTAAAAATAATATCTTCTTTTATAGCAGTGGAAGGAGGGATATCGTACTTCTTGCTGGCGGCGTGTGGTGGTGGAGTCAAGCATGCTTCTTGCTCAACCCCACCGCTCCTCTTCTGCTTCTCATCGGGACCCTCGTCGCCCCCTTTGTCCTCGCCATCCTCGCCCAGGTTGAGCCTCATGCCTTGACTCTCAATCTCCTAAAGCGAGTCCAAGCAACTGGCGACCCGAGGAGGTTAGTGGAAGCGATCAGGCACACTTGTCATCTCGGCCTGGAGTTGAGCCTTGAGGTAGTCAAACCCCGCTTTACAAGCGATCAACACCTCTACTTTGCCAAAAATGCTTTGGCGATACTCCTCCACGACCTCAGACCGATAGGCTTCCGGCTCCAGATAGGCGATCAGACTCTGGGCTTCAACTAGGGATGCATCGTGCTGAGTACTCTCCTCCTGGAGCCTTGTCGGGCCAGTTCCACCTCCTCAAGCCTACCCCTAACATATTAGCCAGCTTGGCGCTCGACCTCAAATTGAGCTAAGGCACGGTCTTTATCCTGTAACGAGTGCCCGACCTGCTCGGATAAGTGCCTTGCCTTATCGGCACTCTCTTGGAGCTCGCACTTAAGCCCCTCGATCATCTACTCACACACCTTCATCTCTCGCTGCCAGACGGCCAACTCCTACTCCTTGTCCGACAGCTCCCTAAGAGCCTCATCAAGTTTACCCCTACATAGGCTTGACGAGCCTCAACCTCCCCTTGGAGTTTGAGGAAGGAAGTTCAGATATTCTCTATTCGGCCAAAGAGCTCTTGCTCCACGAGAGCCCCACGAACCAAGTAACTTTGGAGGGCATGATGGAGGCTGACATTGGAGACTTCCCCTAGGATCTTCGCGTCGCGAGGCAACCAAAACTACTCAGCTCTCAAATGGGCGAATCGGGACCCAAGGACCGACCCCCTCATGTTAAGGTGACGAACGGGCTGGTGACAATGCTCCGAAGAGGGCTCCCTGGTATGTTGAGGACCCACACCTAAGGGCCCAATCAACAGCATCCTCATCCTCTCCCGAGCTTCCGTGTCAATCTCGCCAAGCAGATGAGGATAAGGATACGCTAGACTTGAAGGAACAGCCTCATCCACGGTCGACTCCTTTCCCGGGTAGCGAGTGCACTCGGCTGGGTCGGCAAGGGCCCCCTCTTCCTCTACATGGGCTTCTGTCTCAACCCTAGCCTCAAGGTGCACCTCTTCCCCCTCTTCTTGAGCCGGAGAACCCTCATACAAGTGGACGACTTTGGTCTCGGCTGCCTCGGCCATCCGTCCCGAACCTTGGCCACTAAACTTTTGGGGGCATCCTTCTTTCTCTCACACCTTGAGCGGTTGATGCTGGTCTTATCGACCAGACCGGTGCATCGCTAACCAGAGCCTGAGACCCCGTAGCCTCCCTAGGGGCCGAGTCCTGACGAAGGCGCTTCGCCAGCCTCATTAGTGGTTCTTCCTAAGGCTCAGTGGCGTAGGCGTCGGCGCCCTGCTGGTTTCTTCGGTATGGACGGTTAGCCTAGGCGCCCTCTCTTCATCCTTGGTCGTAGGTGGCTCGGCGGATATGCTGATAACTCTCAAAATAGGGTTGTCGAGCAGATGCTCTATTTTGCGAGAGTTGGCATACACCTTGAGCAGGTCCAGAGCTCGTCTCTCCACATCCGATAGTATCCCCGCCATTAGGGCCTCCCTTATTATCTCGGGCCAATTCGAGCAGCCCAACTTTGAGTTGTCTCCCGAGACCCAGACGAATCTGTCTTTCCAGTCTTTATTTGAGTTGGGAAGATCAAGAATGATCCAAACTTGCCTATTGCTTGAAAGTAGTAGTGGACTTCTTTTTGGAGCACTTTAACACCAATCAAATGGTCCAACGCATTTAAAAATGGCTCTACCTCCAGCCACCTACAGGTTACCACGTACCCCAACAACATAGTGATAGCGTTTGGCTTCATCTGCATCGGCAACACCCATATAGCCCTGAACATGCGGCGGAGGAAGGGATGCAAAGGCAAGCGCAGACCAAACTCCAAATGCTTCAGGTAGAGAGGAGCCCGACTCTCGTCATGATCGTAAACTACCTGCTCGTAACTGTGGCGGATATCGTACTTCCCGTGAAGAGATCTGAGTTTAGGTAGCATCAGCTTAGAATGGATCTCTGTCAACATTTCTTGCCTAGCGTTAAGACCATAGATCCCCATTAATACTGTGAATTATTACTAGAAAAGATGATCAAGCGCTTGGCAACAGTTAATGCAAAATTTCAAGAAGCAATAACCGCTCCCTCGCCACGAGAACCTTATTTATAGTGCGACTAGGCCTCTAGTTGTTAGAATTTCGACGGATGAGCTAAATCCCAACCAATGGCTCAGATTAGTTTCAGAATTTGAACCATCTTTTCTCGAATCGAGACAAAATGTACTCGCCTTGAATAGCCCACAATCTTGCATGAAAATACAAAATGACAATGGTTGAAAAGAATCCACTGACGACAGCCACGTCACATCCAAAATAACTTTTTAGATCCCTTATTAAATGCCTCTCATGGCTCAGAAAGAATTGTTATATTTTACTCGGACCCAGCGTAGGCCGACTCCAAGTAAAAGGGATCAACTATTATAGTCATTTTAGTGATGGAAAATAATCTCAATCAATGACAGACAAATATCCCACATTATGTATAATCAAATTAGCATCTCAAGATAATCAGACGCCCAACTCAGTCGACTAGACACACCGACATCTTGCGAGAACGACTTGAAAGTTATCACATGTCGACGACCCGAAAGGTGTTACGTGTCTTCCCCTGGCTAAGGCGAATACTTAACCACCCCACTCGACTGATAATCGATCGACACCTTGCGAGAGCGACTTGAAAGGCTATACTTCTCGACCATCCAACGAGCAGAAATGTGACGAAATGCCTCGAGCCTCAAGACCCCTCTTGTGCACTAACGATCAATCACCTCACAATAAATATCATTAAATGCATTATGAGTGTTATTATTCATCTACCCCTAATATTATCTATGACACACTGACCACATCGGCCCCACACACCCCCTATCACTTGGCATTAAACGCCAAAGTGACCTCTGCTCCACTCGTCGGCCGACACCTGTAAAGCTAAAGGTGACCTGGCCGCCAGTCCATGCCTGACCGAAGTTACCATCCTACCCTTCCTTCCACTACTATAAAATGAGATACGCTTTTCAATGAAAAGGGAAGCTTTTTTGCTACTACTCTCTGAGCTTAAGAACTACTGAAGTTGCTTTTACTTCACCACACAAGCAGATGACTGACTTGATAGTCGGAGGAACAACAGGGGAATCGCACCCCGTCCTCTTATGATTTGATGCATGTGCAAGGAAGAGCAGTTTGCCTAAGAATCAGATATTTGGAGAGCTAGAGGACCTCCGTCAATTTAATTAACTCCTATTATTTGACTGTGATTTCATACATTAACAAAAGGGAATGGATGGAAACTTGTTTTATCATGTTTGTGAGTTTTAACTAAGGGTATGTTTGTTTGCACGAAAATAATTGTGAAGTAGCTGAAGTAAAAGAAGTAGATGTTACTTCTGCTACTTCCAAGCAAAAAAGTATGTTTGGTTCTTTGAAAAACTTACTTCCAATACTTCCCTAAATGCTTATGTGACGCATACGTGTCATCCTTACTTCCAAAATATTTTTCCAATCCTTAGTACTCAGAAGTAGCTCGAAAGTAGTTGAAATGCATATTAATAAGGAAATAAATAATTTTTTATTAATATTTTTTTTATTAGTTACTTCTAGCAACTTCTCGTTGATAAAATTACTTCCTAGTAATATTTTCGAATGTTATCTAAACAAAAAAGTAAATGAAGAGGAAGAAGTTATACTTCCATTACTTCTAAAAATATATGAAACACACAAAAAAATGTTATTTCCACTACTTCCTACTTCATAGTTTTGAAAGTTACTTCTATAACTTATTTTTTACTTCTAATGCTTCCGTTATCCAAACGGGCCCCAAAGGAAGGGGAGTGAAAGAAAATATATTATAATCAAATCTTAGCCGTTGATCCATAGTGATAAATGGGCAAACTTCTTTTATAACTATTTCCCCTCCGTTTCTCTCCTCTACGCCCCAATTTTTGGGGGTAATAAAATGATCATATTTTTATGTGAATTTCCTCTTACTCTCCCCTTACATTACCCCTCTCAAAAAACTCCCAAACAGAGTGAACTCCCAAATTCTCTTTGCCTCTCCCTCTCCCACCCTCCATCCAAACACACCACAAAGCATGATCTGTGGTAAGTAAATAGACCTCAAGTTGTACCCTATCCCACTTTCGAGGACCAAGAGCTTTTTTGGGAACCAGGCAATGGGCCTGTTGGCCCAATCCTGACCCATTTTCTGGGAAAAGGCCCGTCCTTGCGCATTACGCCAGCTCTCACCTATGACTCCCCTACCCTCGTTCTGCATCGTTTAGCAAGATCTTATGATTGATATAGGCGCTAAAATGATCTTAAGGAACCACGCGGAAATAATGGTCCGTCATAAATAGAGGGAGGGGGGACCTCTTAAATTAATGTTGGTGGCTTGTCACCATAATTGAATGCCTCAACAGCCCATAGGCAGGCAAGACTTTCATGATCATGATGCCGGCATCCCACGGTTGTTTCTTTTCTTGTCGTATCGAGGAGGATGAACCAATTAAAAAAGCTAAATCCTAAACAACAACAATATTAGAACTATAAAGGAAATAAAAGTCTTGCTAAGCATTTACGTAGTAAAATTTTCATGCGTAAGAAATTGTCCTCGTCCAGCTAGATGACGTTTACAAAAAAAAAAATTCCTTAAGGACCTAAAATATGAGATCAATAGAGGGGACAAGTGAGGTGTCTCCCTCCTATTGGATAATAAGTTGGTCATCATTAATGATGACCAACTTATTATCCAATAGGAGGGAGACACCTCACTTGTCCCCGCTATTGGTCTCATATTTTGGGTCCCTGTAGCAAAGCTTCTTCTAGAGATAGAGCGCATACTTTCATCCCAGCGAGCCAATCTTACGCGTAATATTATTTTTAGACTGAATCCTTCCAATATACTTATTTGTCCTATAAGCGCCAGCCAAACTCTCCTCTTGGGAAGCAAAGCCACAGCAAACAAATGCTCAACAAGAGTACTAGGAATCGATATCTGCCATAGTTCTCTCATAGAAAGCTATTACTAAGTCAAGGCTTAGGCGAGAAATTTAAGGGAGTGAGAACAATATAAATGCTGCCACGCTTAAATTAGTTTCGCAGTAAAGCGAGAAATCTTCCTAAAAGAAGAATAAATATGTGTTTCAAGGTTGACTGCAAGCAGTGTGGGAAATATACGTGGAGTGGCTGTGGCAAGCACGTTGCCTCTGTTTACAGCGGCATCGAGAAAGGGAAGCACTGCACGTGTCGCCCGTGGCCTGGAGTCGCCATGGCGTCTGAATCCTCCACCTCTGCCACGAACTCAAACGAGGGTAATCAAGAAACGATTCTCTCAAGTACAAACATTTGTAGTCGTTGCGAGGTTTATTTGCTCTTGATTCTGTTCAGATGGTTTTAACGTTTCGATTTCTTTGCAGCAAAAGCGCGAGGTTGATGATGAAAGCTTCGGAGCCATGAGGGCGTAGCAATGATGTTAGGAGAAGGGAGGCAGTCTTTAGAAAATTTCATGTGAAGAGTACTATTCTAATTTGTTCGCTATGTTGATGATGGTTGATATCTGCTCTAGTCTTGTGGGTTGTAGTATTGCCGGTCTAATTAGGCGATTTGTCTGTTTTGAAGTTTGCGATGTTTACCGCTTTGATCAATAAGAAGATGTTAATTTTGTGTTTTCTTGTGATCAACTCTGGCAACTACCCGGGACTCGCTGGTTAATGTAACAATCAAACATCTCAGTACTTTCCAAGAACAAAAATAAAAATCATCATTTATTATTATTATTATTATTTATGGATATTGCAAGATAACTTAATTACTTCCTTTATAACTTCTCTACTTGTTAAAAAAAAATTCTCAGATACCATCTTTTAAAAATAAATAAATTACATGACTCAAATGAGAGCACTATTATGGGACCCTCGATGGAGTGTTTAAAAAATTATGACTTTGTCGCATACGCTAGTATGTCGTATACCATCGTAAAAAATTGTGACCTACAGATTAAGTATGAAGCATGTTGATGAGCAAGTCAAAGGCACGGATTGACATTACAGCAAAACTCTTTAAGTACCGGAAACCTGTGATGATGAACAGCTACAAGTCAACAAACAACAGAACGTACGTACAATAAAACAACGTAAGAATGAACGTAATTGCAGAGTACAAGTGAAGGAAATCCAGAAAATAAGCTAGGAGAAGAGGAGAGAAGAACAATAGCAAGAGCAAGCCCCAGCAGACAAAGAACCGGGATTTGCAAGTCTGAAGTCACAATATATAGACAAACAGCACAGATACGGGCGTATATAAGAAACCACACAAAAGCCCAGGATACGCACATGCAGCATAAGGTGGCAAAGAAGTATTTTCACACGGGTGAAACCCTCCCTTTCTATAGCTTTCTATTTACGCCTCGTTTGGTACGCGGGAATGAGTGAGAATGTAATGTAATTCCAACTCTTTATTCATACGGATGTACTTTTAGACGTTAGAATTGTTATTCTCATTTCTTATCGGTTCTCACTTTATGTGGGAATTGTTATTCCCAACCATTTGACAATGAATTGATATTCTCACTTAAGTGAGAATAAAAAAAAAAACAATTTCCGATTATACCCTCCTTAAAAGATACGAATATATATAAATTCCCTTATGAAAAATTGTTTCTATAGAAATAATATCATTAGCTGCTCTTACAAATATATAAATAGATGTAAAATATTAAAATATTATTCTTTGTTCGACTTTGCTTTAGTTCTATCGCGTTTGCAGTAGAAAAAAAAATCTCATCTTCGCCTCGATGTGACTCGGTTAGATAACTATTATTTCTTTTTAAAATATGTATGCGTGGCTAATCTTTACATAATCTTTATAGCAATTTTTTATCTTTTGGTGACTCGGTTGCGTAATCTATTAGCAATTAGGTTAGTAAATATTTGATCTTTGGATGTATGATTTGAAGTTCCATTGAAGCATATGTGCCTAATCTTTTCAGTAATTTTTTCAAAGCACTCACAACAAGAAATAATGTGTTTAATTGATGAGATTGGAACTTTATATTTTGATTAGAGATTAACATGTTTTCTATTCCTTTAAACTTTCTAGGTTAACATGTTTTCTACTCCTAATCAATTGTTTGAAAGTTAAAGGTGCATTTGAAATTTTATAGAAATTTTATATACAGACTAAAAGTTAACATTTTTTCTAATCCTTCAAAATTTAGTGTTTTCTTCCAATCTCTCTCTTCATGCATGCACATGGAATTCAGTCATAAATCATGTAGCATGCATATGGAATTCAGCCTATTGTATACGTTTGTACACAGTGATGTTATTAGCATTAGCCGCTCGTACACGTAGTAGACATGTAGCATTAGAAGTTAGAAATGTGGAATTATAATTATTTATAATCAAAAATAGTTTCTATGAAAATTATTTTTTAATTAGTAAGCCAAAAGTCCAAAATTGTTGTGAGGTGGTGTACCAAAATATAACTATCAACTAAAAAATTATTTCTATAAGAAAAAAATATCATTTCTATAAAACTTATTTTTCTAAAATAATGAATTATTTAGTCATTTTTAAAATATTTTTATGTTTTTAAAATTCTGTGTTTTTGTAAGGGCAATATTAGAAAACTAAATTTTATTCTTACTTGTGAACAAATGATACCAAACATGGGAATGTGAATAAGACTGTCATTCCCGTTTTATTTTCTAAACACGCCCAAACATGAGAATGAGAATGCACATCCTATTCTCACTTCTATTCCATTCCTACCTTCTTTTCATTCTCACTTGACTCCAATCACACGTACCAAACGAGGCGTTAGTGTTAGATGAAAAGGGGTAATGTGAATGGTCATTAGGTTCACAAAATCTGATGTTGATAACGAAGTAGATGTATTTTTCTTTGACCATGTAGAATAGAGCCTAAGAAAGAGCCAACAAGAGTTCCTGTAGACTAGTTAACAGCATTTAATAAGAGATCAAAGGAAAGTGTTGGTAGCTAGTGAAACACAGGGATCTATCACTGCATATTTATGTAGCACCTACTTGCCAGCCTTTTTTTTTTCTCATCATTTAACATGACACGGACCATAGGTTCCACCTCTCAATTCCTTTCCCATGATCTCCATTACCATTATTTCCACCTCTCAATTCCCTATTCACGGACGCTACGATTTGACTCCCCAGCAAGATATGAAATTAAATTATATAAGACCCTACCATTCAAGACTGGATACTGTTTCAGGCGGGGTGCCTGATCTCCGCATAGATAACAGCTGCCCGTGTTTTTCTACTGCAGCGCGTATGCGGATGACTGATAGAACTACAATTTTAACCTTGAGAGACCATCTTGCTACTGCTTTGTGCATTTTCAAGAGGGATATAAAGGGTCCTCGTGGAAAATAATTGTGTTATCAATAGTGAACTTGTGTTCTGTTTTATCAATATACTCGGTACCAAAGTAATAGATCAAAACTAATGCCGTAAACATTTGTCCTTTCACATATACAACATCCACACGTAAGTTAATCCTATGCGTTAATTGGTATAGAATGTTAACAGAAAGATTGTAAAATAAAGTTTATACTAATTTAGAATATTGCTAATTAGAAATGAGGTTTGTAGATCCTGAATTTTTATTAGCTAAGGGTAAAAATAAAGAAAAGAGGAAAAAACTTCTTCTCCCTTCGCGTTTATCTGTAATGATGTACTGAGGATGCTGACATCAATCGAAAAACTAAATATTTTTCCAGATTCAATCAGCTTCTTCTTGTTACCAGTATGCTTTTAATTTTCATAAATCATGAGGATATTCTACTCAAATGATCAAAATTGAAAGCAGAAATGACAGGCAATGGAATTATTGGGATCCAAGACCTTTAAAAAGTATTGGTAATGTGGGCTAGCGAACCAGTGAAAGCAATTCAAGTCCAGTTCCTCTCAGCCAAATGCCAGAGCCCAATTACAGATGTTACGAACAGTTCATGTACGTGTCAGGAGTCTTTATTTACTTGCTCTTTTGCCTTCTGAAACAAACATACACAAACACGTACACATTTTGCTTTGTACACAAACATGTATACAAACGCAATTAAAGCCAAACATGAATGGTTCATATAAACATATATGGCTGTTAAAACATTATAATTTAATTGATCAAGTAATATGTACACTCAATATGCTCAGGTGAGTAGTCATTGAGCTTTTGTTAAACCAGACATCATAGGTTTTCCAGTAGCATTTTCCTTGGAGAATTCCAGATTGTGTAGTCTCAACTATCCTCATGTGGTATAATTTCTAGAAAAAGTATAGCAAAGGAGAGTGATGTTTTTCTTAATGTATAACTTTAGATTATTTCTAAGGAGTAAGGGCCTACACAACCACTTTAGATAGTGCTGACAGATAATCAAGTATATTTCTTCATGTTTACGGCGAATCCTATCACTGTAGGGAAAAGCCTTAATACTCATGAAATCGGCTCACACACCGCTCTACAAAAGAAACAGTGAAGAAAGCAGATGTTCAAGGCACGTACACGCTTTGTCACACAGCATGCATGTTGTAGGCCCTTGGTCCTTTGCCAATTTATGTGTAACTATCAAGAAGTCATTTATTAAAAATAAGCGGCAAAAAGCTCTTGCTACTCCATTAAACCTAGTTCTTTCGACCTTGCAGAAAGGGGTAGTATTGACTCTTTAAATGTCAGCAAAAGTCTCCCTGACTCTAGACGGAAAGCAAGGAAGGAAAGAAACATGAGCAGTGTAAAAGGGAAATTATGATACAGAAAAGAACAAAGGCAGGCAAATTTGGACCCGGAAAGATGACGTCATCATAAAGCCACTAAGAAGCAAAGCGTGCATTGAGGATGAGGCTTACAAAGCCATGGGTGATTCCAAAGACCAAATCCTGGGATTATCAAGCGCATGCTAGCAAACAAGATTAAAATTAAAAATAGAAATAAAAAACTGATGTGTTTTTAGTCAATTCTCAAACGTTAATTATCTTCTTAAACCATTAAGAATCTCTTCCACAGGCCACCTCATGACAAAAGGTTCGGAATGCTACAACGAGGCAATAACATATACTAACAAGGGAATGGGACAGAATAGCTGAGAAATCAATGGAGCAAAGATGTTATAAGAAGCTAACCCCATAAGGAATTATCTGGAATAAAACAAGTGTGAGAAATGGTGAACATCTCCTACAGTCCATAACAGGAAAGATAACATGTGCTTTGAGGTTGATTGCAAGCAATGTGGGAAGTTTTCATGGGGTGGCTGTGGTTTGCATGTTGCTTCAGTCTACAAAAAGATAGAGAAAGGTAAGCACTGCGCATGACGGGCGTGGCCTGGAGTAGCCATGGCCTCCAGCAATACATTCGGTACCTGCATCAAGCAGAGGTGAAGAGAGAGGCTCATCTTTCTTTGTATTAGGATCCCTTTTTGTGGTGATAGCTTGTTTTTGTTATCTAACCTACATTTAGGAAACTAACGTTATCCTGGGATAAGTTGCTATTTTGTATTTGATATCCTGTTTGTAGATAAATCACCATCTTGTTGGTTAAATATGACTGATTATTCCATACTTCCAACAATTAACCAGAAGCTACAAAATGTTGAATCAAGGATGGAGACGTTGTACCAGAAATACTAGCATTTATGCGTCTTTTCTTTATTTTTTCTACTATTAATGAAACAAATCTTAGCATAATTGGTGTTATCTTAGAGATCACCTATTAGCAAATGTTCTAGTCTCTACAAACTTGAGAGTTGGCTAATTTTACCTAGGGGTGGAAATGAACCAAACAATTAATAAACAGTTTGGTTATTATTCATCCAGATATTTGATCATATTCAATTCGGCAATTCATTTAATGGTAAATAAATATTTTTTAGTATTTGGTTCATAAATGAAAAGAACTTGACCAGAGGTATATTCGATTCATTTGATCATTAAATATTCATTTATATTTTTCTACTTCTATATTATTACATTATATTATCTTTTATGTGTGCATAATATTTCTTGCTATTTATAAGTATTATATCAATAATTTATAAACATACAATGTAATAATTCTTATAGTGAAATATCATAATAATAATTAAGCAAAGCATTACAAAAAAATAAATAAGAAAAAACTTCAAACATAAGGTTTGAACTCAAGAGTTCATTCTCAATGATCTTGTGCCTTACCAAGTGTGCTAGTGAGATATTCACGAACATTTAACAAATTTCATCTAATTAACAAATTGAATTTGAACACTCTTTCCCTATTCAACACGAATTTGTATCGAATTCGAATTCAAGAAAACTAACCGGATGCAAATCTGAACACCATGGTATTTGATTCGATTCGGTTCGTTTCCATCCCTAATTTTTACCTCTCATATTTATGATCTACCTGTGTGAAACCTTTTAATATGTGAATAATATATTCTACTCCTATCTACTTTCACCCTTTGGGTTGTTGGCGAATTTGGTTCAGAATTTCTTTTTTTCTTCTGAGGGAAAGGATCGGATCTGAGGACCCCAGACAACAAAAATTTTGGTTCAGAAATTAATGCTCTGAATGTGGAAGATAGAGTCGGTGAAAAAGAGGATAATTGTGAGATGCTATATTTTGCTTTAGTTTGACGAGCAAGTTTGTTGATACAATATACCAATCCGACATCATTATTTTGCCAACAAGAACGTACCAAAACTTTAGCCTGCAGGCTACTGGAAGTGATAATTACTCTGAAAGTGTGCACAATCATGTAGAATACAAGTATTTAGCTGCTGAAGAATTTAATCCAATCAAAACCGTCTACTAGAAGTAATCTAGACGTAAATGTCTGAGTAATAATTATGTCAGTTTATCTTGTAATGGTTCTGCCAGGTTGGATGGATAAAGAAGGCTTATTCAAGATCACAAGAACAATAATGGCAAACATACTAATGTCTGCCTATGTATATCAAAGGTCATGTACTCCAGAAATGAGAAGCAATAATTACATGTCACTGTATGCAATAATTTATGAATATTATTCACAACCAATGGAAATGTGTAGCAACCAACTTTTAATTGTTTCAAGATAGTTTCTCGTGGAGGGAGAGTTCCATAATGGTGTCAACTACCGCTAAGCAAAATATAGCAAAAACTAGGGCTAAAAATTCATGATATGGTAGAGGAGTCATGACCGTGTACCTTCTTATGACATTCCACGCAGCTCAGACAATCATAAGGAGTTCACGTCGGACATGATATTCTACAAAAATATTGCACTCACTATTCCTTGTCTAACCCACCAGGACCTTGCAAAATGGGTGCTATTTTAATTAAATTCAGAACGTGACATAGACCATAGCTAACTAGCAGTATAATGACGTTAACATAATGAAACAGGACAGTGCATGCCAAGAATGGGCTCTACAGGTGCATGACAGAGCTTTATGAAGGGTAAGTTGCTAAATAGTCACTCTCATAGGCCCTTGTTTTGGCGGGAAGGCTCGCCTTTCACTCTGTCTTCCATTC
Organism: Asparagus kiusianus; assembly: GCA_022839385.1. NCBI lineage: Eukaryota > Viridiplantae > Streptophyta > Magnoliopsida > Asparagales > Asparagaceae > Asparagus > Asparagus kiusianus. The sequence continues at coordinate 593,515 of BQKN01066242.1, forward strand.
AAATAAAGCTCTGTTTCATTTTCATAGCATATAGTAACTTTCAAAAATAGTTTTATGTTTATGTCCTAAACTATAACATCTTTTAGTTATACCCTTACAAGGATTTCTGATGCCTAGTAGAAACAAGGTCAAATTATATCCTGTTATATCAGCTAGCACTATTGACAGTGGCCCTTTGTTGGGTTCGTGTAAAGAATTATCCTCACTGGTCACTGCAATAATCTTGATGAAGTCCACCAGGAACAGTTATAATGCAGAGCACCTGCTACTCACTGTTACAATAAAAAAACGAGATATTGATTATAGTTAAATAGCAGCATAATGGCACTAACATAACAAGATTATAGACACTCCATTGGGCTCTATGATGTATGGAAGTCGAAAAAATGACACAGGATCACCTGGAACCAAGAGATGCAGCACCCTGAATAGTCAAATGATTCAAGCTCTGTAATGTTCCTTTGGCCCCATTGATGAATGGCTATTGCGTGCCTATGCAAGCTAGTGAGTCATGAGCAACCACTTCGAGTGCTACAAACAAACGATGCCAGAACGCAAAGGTAACCAAAATGAAAGTGACACAGTGGAGCAGTTCAATGGCATTACCCCCCCCCCCCCCCCCCCTCTCTCTCTCTCTCTCTCTCTCTCTCTCTCTCTCTAAGGGAAGACAATGTGGTCCCCTCAAGGGAGCTTCTCTGGCTCATATATCTTGGTTTTTGACCATGTATTTAATGAAAATAAGTTAAAGTTTGCAAAAATCAATAATGCAACAATACCACCACCAACAACAACAACAACAAAATAAAAAATAAAAATAAAAGGGAAAAAAACATTGCATACCTCTAGTCCTTTGGTATCTATTGGGCTCTGGACATTTTCTGTATCTATTGGGCTCTGGACATTTTCTTTCTTTTCTCGGCTTCATGTGCTGCCCACGAAATGGGTGGATAGAATATTTACTACACTTTTTGAACAGCCTGCAAAGGTCTCATGATGTGAGCTCAAAAGGAAAGAGAGAATAAAACAAGGCAAGAGGTGGAGCAACGAGAAAGGAAGCAAGACACAGAGGAACAGCTCAAAGTATCGTATGTTTTCCACTCCAAGACAAATTACAATAAGGAAATGCCATCAACAAACGCAGAGTTAGGTTGGAGCATTAAAAGGTAGGGATGATTAAAAACACACTTTATTAATTACCTGCTTGCTTTCAAGCTTCAGTCAGATCCTCGGGCGATTATTATAAGTAAAACCTGCAGCGGACTTTAAACAAACACTAAAATTAGCTCCTTTTTAGGTGCGTCGTTCAAATGCTCTTTGTCCCTCTTGCCCGTTTGGAATCCCCTTCTTAAGAAAACGCCTCTCCTTTCTTGGCTCGGGAGCTGCAGTAGACGAACCAGCAACCAATATTACTCAGAATTTATGAGATTTTTGAAGGATTTAGCGTGAAAGTTTGAAAAAAAATGGCAGAAGAGAAGATGGGTTCCAAAGGGCAAGCTTGGTTCTGTGCTACTGGATTGCCCAGCGATGTCGTGATCGAAGTCGACGACATGATATTTCATCTTCACAAGGTAACAATTCGAACCCTAAATCTCTGTTTAATATCAACAACGGCTTCTAAATTTCCACCTTTTGCTTCATTATCCAGTTCCCTCTAATGTCCAAGAGCAGCAAGCTCCATCATCTAATCACAGAGCGAGAACAAAACCCTAGAACACGGACCGATGAAGAAGAGGAAGACGAAGAGATCGAAGAGGAGGAGCTCCCTCACATCTCGCTCCCAAATTTCCCCGGCGGTTCCGGAACTTTCGAGACCGCCGCCAAATTCTGTTACGGCGTCAAGATCGATCTCACCGCCGCCAACGTCGCCGCCCTCCGCTGCGCTGCCGAATACCTAGAAATGACCGAAGAATTCTCGGAGGATAACCTAATAAACCGAACCGAGCGTTTCCTCGCCCAATCCGTGTTCAGAAGCCTCAAAGGATCCGTCAAAGCCCTAAAGTCCTGCAACACTCTCTCTCCTCTCGCCGAGGACCTCGGCATCGTCCAGCGATGCATCGATTCGATCGCCGCGAGGGCGAACGCCTCCGATTCCGCGGCCAGCTCTCTCTTCGGTTGGCCGATCGCCGACGCCGGCGCGCGGGATCTCGGCTTCTCGGTCCGTCGGAAAAACAACATCAAAGGCGGATCCGACCCGTGGTTCGAGGATCTGACGGCTCTCAGCCTCCCGATCTACAAGCGCGTGATATCCGCTATGAAAGATAAAGATCTGAGCTCCGACATTATCGAAGGATCTCTCATCTCCTACGCGAAGCGATCGATTCCAGGTCTCTCAAGGTCAAACCGGAATCCTGCTCCAACTCCATCAACGTCAGAAATCGAACAAAGAGAGCTTCTCGAGACCGTAATTACGAACCTGCCACTGGAGAAAAGCGCCGCCGGTGCAAACACCACAAGGTTCCTGTTCCGTTTACTTAGAACAATCAACATCCTGAGAGCGTCGGAAGCTTCTAGAACATTGCTGGAGCGAAAAATAGCGTCGCAATTGGAGCACGCGACTCTTGACGATTTGCTGATGCCGAGTTATTCGTACCTCGTGGAGACGTTGTATGACGTGGACAGCGTGGAGAGGATTTTGGGGTATTATTTGGAGAAGGTGGAGGAGAATTCGTCCGCGATTGTGGCGGTGGCCGAAGAGGAGGCGGTGAGGTCACCGGGCGGTGAGAACAGTCCAATGGTGAGAGTTGGGAGGTTGGTTGATGGTTATTTGGCGGAGATTGCGTCGGACGCGAATCTGAGGCCGGAGAGGTTCTGCGACCTGGCGCTGGCGCTGCCTGAACGCGCGCGGGTTTATGATGATGGGCTGTATCGGGCCGTCGATCTCTATCTTAAGGTAAATTAATTGGGAATTTTATTAGTTTCCTTGGACATTCTCAGTAGCTCTATTCTAATTGTGTCATTATTGGAGTGGGTTTATCCCAGCATTTTATAAAGTATGTTCCACAGTGACTATATTAGTAAACAATTTCATATCATTTTGACATTTTATATATTTGTAATCGTAATATTAATAGTAGTGACTAGTGAGCTTATTGCATAATTTTTAAAGCACATTGAATCAAAGAAAGTATACCACAGTGAATATTATTCCTAATACATTTGTAACACTAATAATAGTGAGCTTATTAAGCATAAACCAAGAAAAGAACAAAACCGAAAAATCTATCATAATGCCCTATGTCCTTAAATAATGATCCTCTGCATGGACTTATCGCTATCATAAAATTGTAAATATGTATGTATTATTCTCACTGAAAGTTTTATGTAAAATTCTAACTTCTGTCATGATAGAAGTTAGCATCAAACCAACAACAATTTATTACATTTTTTTTATGTTCTGAAAGGCACACCCACGAATATCCGAAGAGGAGCGGGACAAAGTATGCAGCGTTATGGACTGCCGGAAGCTCACGCTAGAAGCCTGCACCCACGCGGCCCAAAACGAACGCTTGCCTCTCAGAGCCGTAGTCCAAGTCCTCTTCTTCGAGCAGCTCCAGCTCCGCCACGCAATTGCTGGGACCCTCATCGCCGCCAACGCGATTGGCGAACAACCAGACCAACAATCAGGATCCTTGGCCCATCGAGAGAACGACACATGGCGGACTGCTATCAGGGAGAACCAGGTGCTGAGACTTGATATGGATAGCATGCAGAATAGAGTGCAGGAGCTGGAGAGGGAGTGTTCGAATATGAGGAAAGCGATAGACAAAGTGGGCCGGAGAAGAAATCGGCCGAGGAATGGGCCGGATCGGGCTTCAGCTGCGAGGAGATTTGGGTGTAAGTTTGGGACTAAGGTTTGTGATTCGCAGGAGAGGACTGTGATGGAGCCGAGGAAGTCACAAACTGAGCATCAGCAGAGTCCTTAGGTTCAATTTGGGATGGTTTCAGGGTACATGTACTGTTTGTTTACACGCCCTTTTCATATTTTCACAAATTGGGATTTCAAGAGTGGAAAATCTTCTTTTTTGGATAGTTAGCTACTTGGTTTGGAATTCTAAAGAGCAGATAGCATAAAAGTCAATAAATTAGTAGAATCATTCTTATTCTACCCAAAAAAAATTGTTGAAAGTTATTTAAAAGTGATCAAAGAAAACAATTCGCAATATTAAAAACAGAATTGAAGACTCATACTGATTTGTTCATGCACAGTGATAAATAGTAATAGGTGTACATTCATTCATATGTAAGTGCAGTTCAAAATATCTACGAGCTTCGTGAGAATTTAATAAAAGCTCCTTTGCTCCCTGAAAAAACTAATTTATTTGCATAACATTGTTTCAATCACTTGTTTACAGCCTCCTGAACTATTGTCAAATATGTTCGTATATTATCGATCTTTTCTGAGCTCTGAACCTTCATAGCTCACGAATCTAGAAATCACTTGAACTCCAAGGTCATCTTTGAGACGTGAACTACCCTCAAAGTAACTAAAATCTTAAATTTGTTTATATTCAAAGAAACACAACTCCAACTACTCCCATCTCACCTATCCCTCACCAGAAATCCCCGCAAGAGCACATACCATCCTTGAAATGATGAAACCTCTTATTATCTCTCACAATAATCTCCCTCTCCACAACCTTCGACATAAACTTCACGGCATTATGACAGTCTCCACATATCCTGAGGTTCTTCATGATCCTCAACGTAGTCCCCGGTGCCGTGCTGATAAGCCCGTAAGCTATTGCCAGCCTCTCGCTATGATACATAAGCGCCTTCTCCTTTGCCTCCTCATCTATATCATGCAATACAAATCTTGTATCAGGCACATATCCTGCTTCTCGTAGTTCCTTGTGCAATTCCCTAACTTTCTCATAAGCTTCTCTCCTCTTGGGGTCTGAATTGTTGTTATTTGACCTTTCTTTTGTTCGAATGGGGATTTCATCAAACAGACGGCGAGCGTTCTCAGCACTGCCAAGCTTGCAATATATTGCAGCCAATTTATTGATGACGGAGGTGCTTCTTGATGATGGGTGTCTTTTTAAATGGTGGTGGGCTCTTCTGAATAAGGATAAAGATCGCGATTCTGCGCAACCTTGAAGAAGTAAAGAGAGGGACTCGAGTTTGAGGGGAGCTCCCTGTCTCTCCATTTGGGATGCAATTTGAAGAGCAGCATCTAATTTTCCTGCATTGCATAGGGTTTCAACGATTGAATCAGAAACTTCTTGCTGGAAGTTTTTCGACGGAAAGTTGCTGATCATATTGCAGGAGAATCGACGAATTCGAGCGTTGCTTGGTGAATAATGCCAATGGGATTGGTGAACTCGGCAGCTCTTGGAGTTGGGTGGTAGGAGGAAGATGTTGGAAGCACCTGAAAACATTATAGAACAGGAGAGCATGTTCGGAGCAAAGTCTAGACAGAGACTGTGATAAAAAGATGATATCTCCAACTTCAAGAGTTCACGAGGAAGCAAAATACACAAGGGACTTTAATTACAAAAATATCCTTCAAATTGTTCAAAATCACAGGATAGCAAACCAAAACGAGTATTGCACTGTGAACAATCGTAACCACAGATTCAGAAGGGCGAAAAAAATTAGAATTAACTATAAACTAGAAAGAACAGAAGTAACGTCTGGTCGACTAGCTTCTTTAGGTAGAATTAATTATCTATCTACTATCGTTGTACAAAGTTTGTCCCAGAAGAAAATAAATTAAAAACACCATCTTTTACCATAGAACTTTTAAATATTCAAGAGATCCTGCTTGCTTATCACTCCACTAATTGTAATATCAGTTATTCTCAGAGACTGTTTTTCGAAATTACATGGCTCAAATGGGAGGAATATTATCGGAAACTTCAAATGCCTGCGAGAATTCAACTACAAAATTACATGACTTCCCTCACTTTACTTTCAGGTGATGTTCACAAAAAATTACATTATACATAATGAAGGATTATTTATGTTGATGAAGAAATCAGAAGAACAAATTGATGTTACATCGAAACTCTTACGTACCTGAAACTTCGATCAGGTAACTATGCTGCTCATATTAGCCTGGTACTGATTGTTTTCCATGCTAATTTGGACATTTATACCTGTTTACAAGCAATGAATTTGTTGCCCAGTTTGATGGCATCCAATGACAATATACGGGTTGTTCATAATCCAAGCAGATTCATTCCTCTGCAAGCATACCCTACCCTGGAACTTCCAAATCAAAGACCGAACTTTGTTCAAGAGAGAGCTGGAAAATTTCAGAGAATTCCTTCAACAAGGATTCACAAGTGAGATCCATTAGTTCGCAATCTCCATATTTCGTCCCATAGGATGATCCTCCCAAAAGCTGTCTGACACTTCCCACCCCACGATCTTGTATTCCACAAGGAACAATGTGATTAAAGGGAGTCAAATTTGTAGTTACATTCAATGCTAACCCATGATAAGTTATCCATCGAGAAACTCGAATCCCAATTGCAGCAACCTTTAGTTTTCCTACAGAATCCAAAGTGGAAAAAAGATTGTCACTACTAAGCTCAATATGTGAATTATAAGGCAAAAATTAGAACTCTTAACGCCGGCATATGTTTTTCTTCAAAATGACAATGTATTAAATCTAAAAAACTTTGTCAGTAGATATCATTGGGACAACATAGAGAAGAAGAACACACCTACCCACACTCCAGTCAAACCCTCAACCCTCGATGCATTTATGGAAAATGTTGATCGAAGAACTCTAATTACCACTTCTTCAAGTGATCTCAGGTACCAATGGAGATCCATTTTGTGGAAGCGAAGATTTATGATAGGATACAAAACAAGCTGCAAGGATTGGACACATACTTGGACAAATTAGAAGCAAATAATAAGAGCTCAAGAAAATATCTCATTCCAGTACCTAGACCCTAAAAAGCTTCCAGAATCATTTTTCCATTTATCTTTGATGATATTTCTTTCTTCTTTGCACCCAATATATGTTCGTTTAATCATACAACTTGATGAAGAAGGAACTAACGTGTCCCTGTTCTAGCTCCTATTAATGATTTTATCCTCTTTTATTAAGGGCAGAAACTGAAATAATTAAAACCTAAAAACGTGGAAGATAGACTACTTGATTACATATGATTTCACTATTCGAGATGCTTGACAGTGCACCACTGGTACTTCTTTACATATTATATCATACATATAATAAGGAACATCTTAGAATATCTTTCTTACGTTTCTATAGATATTTGTCTCATATGATATCATAAAATAAGTCCCCTCGCACACTTCATATAGCAAGGTAGGCGAGCAGTGATGAAGGTAGCTTATGAACCTTAAATTCAGCTACTCCCTCAACCAGCTTTTGCAGATGAAACCAATTTTTACAATAGCAAACTTGTTCAAATATTTGAGTTCCGTCTGGTTTAAGTATGAATTCAGGTGTCAAATAAAGTAGAACCTGCCATTAGTTTGTTAATGCAAAGGTAGATACCCTTTTCATTCAATGCTATGCATGATAAGAGGCTTGAAAGAAGCTCCTCCACACTGTGAACTCTTGAGAACTGCTGCTGAAAGTCCAACAGCATCATTAACAATGTCACAAAGATAGAGCTTTATGCGCTCGCAGAAAGTGAGGAAAACAACTCTTGCCACTTGACCATATTGTGCACTCCAATGGATGGGCAGAAAAACTAAATTGCGCTTCAGGATCCTCATTTCTAAATCAAATAAATCTAATTCCTATCCAAACCAAGGGGCAAGAACAACAATCTATTACTCTGGTTAAGAAAACTGCTTGATAATTATTGCAGCAAATATTATAATATTTCATTTGTGGTCAACCAACTCTCCAGAAACAAAAATCATAGATACTATAGATACAAAGGCCATTGAAGTATTGCACGTCTGCAAGATTAATTAATGTCAAACTCGTGAGTGATTATGGACGAGAAAAATAGAGAACACAGACGGCGCATGCTTGTTTCAACTTAAATGGAAAGATAGATAAGTGTCTTTGGTACATTATAGACAATGAAAATATGAGAGAAGTTCAGGAAGACACTTTGAAGACGTCAGCCTGCACCAAAATCTATTCGCAAATTTGCAATATATGTAAGAATGTCAAACTTTAAACAACATCAGGAATGCAAACAAAATTTGCAAAGGGATGAAAGGTTCAGGTTCAAGGTAGAAGGGCCGTTAGTCAGGTAAGGACAGATTTGAACACAAGACCACATAAACCTGCTGATCGTTAAATCATCAAAAGTAGGAATGCACCACCTAAGCACACAAAATTTTTCATTTCCTATTTAACTTTTTTTGAATGTCATGAATTCATGAATAACAAATACTTGATTTTTAGAATTTTGATAGGATAAATCGGTCTACTGGCTGTTTTACTAAATACGGACAATAGGCCCTGGCCATTCAGCTTCCTCTGCAGTAAATTAATGTTATAATAGAGTTTCTCGATGTTGTAAGTTGTAACTGTAAAATACTACATGTATTTAAAAAAAGGACTCATTTGCATTAGATGATATAGACAGGACGGAAGTTGTATAGCTAGAAGTTTACTATGGAGTAATTTGATCGAAGGCCAAATAAGCAGATGTGAGGATTGTGGTGTCCCAATTCAGCTAATGGTGCCTAGAAAGTGTTTGTATTAATTATGTGAAAAATCTAAAATATGGACAAAATGGCTTTTGGACTTTTAGACTGTATGTTTGGAAAAGTGCCCTACTTTGTCCAAGCTTTCAACAATCAAAATATTATCAGAAAATATAGGCAAAAGATGCATTCAGTTTGGAGCAAAAAATAATCTAAATCATTACAAGAATGAGAGGCAAACAAAATACTTATATGTTGTTATGATATGAGTACCTGTCCAGGCCCATGGTATGTAACTTCCCCACCACGTTCAGTTCTGTATATATCATAAGGAGCATTTTGAACATCAAAGTTTAAATACTTCTCCTGACCACCAGTGCCTAATGTATATACAGAAGGATGTTGAAGAGCAATTAGCGAGTCGGAGTGATCTTCATCTCTATCTACCATATTATGCCTCCTGTCTACCATTGACTTCTGCCACGACCAAGCTTGTTTGTAAGGAACAAGTTCATTGTGGAGGTCGAAGCATTCACACCTGATGAACAGAGTAGCCACTTAGGTGAGATTTCAATACAAATCAACGATTAACAGGTTTTGAAAGTAGAATATTTAAGGAACGACATCAGTCCTGCATTAAGAATACAGCTCTGTGACCAATGGCAGATTTATGAAAGTTTCTTCATGAAAATCATTGCGTTTAATAGTACAGTGCTTTACTATAGAGTGAGAACAAAAGAATCATAACTTTCAACTGAACTACTTTGAGAGTAGGTTAATCACCTTACTTTTCAATCCTTCAAACAACATTGAGTGGCAGAACAAACCTTTCAAAATAAAATAAAATCTTCCTTCTAAATGTAAATCTATGGTTTCAGCATCCTTCTAAATGTCAATCAACAATGATCAAAGTACTTGTTAAGGCTATTGAATATCTTTATCAAATTTGGGTAATGTAAGTGAAAGAACAAATGACCACATTGAAGACTAACATTTCACATGGCTAAGTAGTTGGGTTCTTTAATGCTGCCTGTACGCCAAAATATTTGAAACACAACTTTGAATTAGAGCGAGGAATTTTCAAAGATCGATCCCCAGAATGTAAGTGAAAGAAAAAATGACCACATTGAAGATTAACATTTCACATGGCTAAGTAGTTGGGTTCTTTGATGCTGCTTGTAGGCTGAAATAGTTTGAAACATAACTTTGAGTTAGAGCAGGGAAGCTTCAAATATTAATCCCAGGATATAGAAAACCATTTTAAAATTGACAGCACAGAAACTAAAAAGTTTTGCGGAATTAAGTCAAAAACATAGTATTTATATTTTAAACAGAATCAAAATTATAAATTAAGTAATTAACTAACCTCCTGGTCACGTGATGCCTTGATTTGGTAGCTCCTCCAATCCCCTTGAAACAAATTTGATTTCTCTTCAGGGAATCAGCACAAGATAATGGTTGAAGCCATGACTTCTCACATGAAGAAAATGAGCAGAAGAGCGCGGGAATTGCCAGGATCATTTTGTTTCATCAAACTGCACCACACAATTCAAAGTCCCAGCTCAAAACGAGAAAAGCAAATTAATCAGCATAGAATAAGATATGTACAAAAACAATACCATTGGATGGGTTTTTTTAGTAGAAGTATGACGCTATGCTTGATTTATTCATTAATTTGGTAAATTCTCTAGTTTTTTTTTATAGAATCTATAAAAGCAACCGCAACAAGTAGTAAAGTAACTGTATCTATTCGCCTAGTGATGATCTTCATCGTAGCAGAACTAGGTGTGCAAACAGACTGGATATGGGCTGGATATGGAATTTACCATATCAGTATTTGCTTACTAAAAACGGGTACATTTTTCACTTCGATTAGAAAAATATGTGGATAGAGATAGAATTAGAGAAACGGATACAAATAAGGTTCAAACATGGCCATGAAGCACTTCACCTGACATAGACTATCTGAGTTGAACACATGTAGGCAAATATGTATATTGACTTCTCTATTTTCCAACAAAGAGATAGAAACAAAGTTTAAAGATTGCAATATATTATTTGCTATCTACTTTTAAAGAAATGAACAATATCTTGTATTAGGGGTGGAAACGAATCGAATTTGAACGAATAGTGCCTTATTCAAATTCGGCTCAAATGGCACTATTCGTATTCGTGTTCGAATTCGACTTGAATAATATTCAGAATTCGAATTCGGCGATTCGCTTGTTTTAGTTGTGATCGTGTTCAGTAACTATTCGCGAACATTCGATTAACAATATTTCATGTTTTGATATCAAGTTATTCATCAACTATTCGATATATGTTTGGTAACTATTCGATTAACAATTTTTGTTTCTAAATACAAAAAGGGAAATCGAGGCTGGAACTTTTACCGGTGGGCGTCGTCACGGGGAGGGAGGACGGCGTCGTCGCGGGGGGAGGGCGTCGGAGAGAGAGGATCGCAGGTCCTCGGAGAGGGAAGAGAGAGTCGTGGCGGGGAAGGAGGACGGTGTCGTTGTGGGGAGGGAGGACGGTCAGCGGGAAAGAGAGTCGTCGGCTGAGAGAGAGAAATAGGTGCTCGGTTGGACTTGGGAGGCGGAAAGTGGAAACAATGGTGAAAACGCTAGGTCCTCTAACAAGTCTATTTATATATAGGATAGAAGTTGTAATAAAAATTTTGATCGGTAATATTTATAATAAATTTAATTAATAAGATTAACGGATAAAAATTTATCAAATAGTTAAGAATCAGCTGAATAGAATTTTAATTAAATTTTATTTGTTTATAACACCGAATTGTTTATTAAGGATTTTGTTCGTTTCCATCGCTACTTGTACTAATTCCGAGGAGTAAACAAGGATCAATTTTCGCATCGACTAACGGAGAAAATTTTAGCAAATATACAAGCCCGCTTCCATTGTGCACAGCAAGTCATCAGTTAAAACTTAAAGGTTTTGTGATTTCGACCTTGATTTGGATGGGGACAACGAATCAGGGAGATAGAACCAATGTCGACTATCAACAGCTATCACGGTACAAAGATTTTTTTTTTTTTTTTTTTTTGTGTGTGTGTGTGTGAGAGAGAAGATAAAGGTTAAAGATTATATATGCAGATTTATCTGTACCTGGATTTTGAGAGAGGATCTGGTAATCGCCGGAGTTAATGAGCGTGAGGTTTTGGGGTTTTGAAATCCTGCTCTTTCGGTCTTCTCCGTGCGACAAAAGTCGCCACCATTTCCTGCGGAGATCCCTAAAGAGGAGGGGTGAGTCAAACCGGTCAGTGTTTAGTGACCCGACCCGCTGGAAGTTGGATTGAATCGGGCTTTATTCGGGTTGATGGGCTTTAGCAACGAATTGATCAATTGTAAGCTCGGATTAGTCTCCGGTGCGGTGGGACTTTCGAGTGAAAACTCCAAATGGTGTTGTCTAAGTATCTATTAAAATTTGGGAAAATTGCTTGGAGGAACCAAAGAAAGTTTGGCCATGCATCCCC
>BQKN01066242.1:618416-631669 GCA_022839385.1 Asparagus kiusianus
AAGAAGGTTAATGGAATCTACAATGGAAACAACTTTTGCTGAAAACAGGAGCGTTGAGCTGAGGAGCAGCGGCACAAGAAAGAGCGATTAGGTTTGAGAAATCGACCTTTGAGAAGTGGGGTCAGAGTCCCCTAGACTTGGATTAGGATATTTATGGAACGGGTCGGGTTGGGTTTGGGTTTCATGAGGATGTATTAAAGGGACCCAATTCAATACACTTACGTTCTAGTTAAGTGTTCCGGATATCTTGGCGGTATTAGATAATTGGATCAGATAATTGTATCCAAAATTATATTTGCAAAAAATATCTGAACCCATAACTGAAACTGTATCTATAGCTAACTAGTTTCACATTTTCATTAACATACACGTATTCATTTCGAATACGGTTCAGATCGATTTGAATATATCCGGACCACATATCACACCTAATCGTGATGGTTCATGCAAGAAGGCCCTAAGCATGGACCATGGAGGATCTCTTTTGTGCTCATCCTTATCTCGTTGCTGGCTTTTTGCTGTTGCGTCGCCTACTCTCCTTCCATTCTTTATGAGCAAATATCCAAAAAGGGAAAAAAATTAATTTAAATCCATCATCTAATACTTGAATGAGCTTTGCTACAGGGACCCAAAATATGGGACCAATAAAGGGGACAAGTGAGGTGTCCTCATCCTATTGGATAGAGAGTTGGTCATCATTAATGATGACCAACTCATTATCCAATAGGAGGGGGACACCTCACTTGTCCCCCTTATTGGTCCCATATTTTGGGTCCCTGTAGCAAAGCTCTTCTTAAAGGTCATTTCCAAAGATCATAAGTTGGCAGTCCATGATTGCTTGCATAAGCTATCACTAATAGTTGCTTCTAATGGAATGGTAACAGACTTTGTCGGCAGACTATTAATATATTTTTTGAAATAGTTGGCGCAATTTTCGTTGTCAGTCTTACCTCCAATTGGCGGAGGATTAATTAAGGTCGCATCAAAAATTAGTTTGTGGATTTGTGTGATACGGAATACACATTGATGGATATATAACAGCCTTACCCTATACAGATAAGCAATAAATAATGGTCCCATAGTTGACATAGTTCGGATAAAATTGCAACCAAGTTGTCGGCATCGCTTGTTTTTGTTGGTAAATGTTAAATATTTTAAGTCTGTTTTAACGCAAGTCCCGTACTTAAAGTCTAATTCAAATGAACGGTTGCATTTATTTAAGTTCATAATAAATTTTTGAACCAAGAGCATAAGATGCTCATTTCATTTCATTTTATTTTTGTCTTGCGATTAAGAGTGCTGTCCTCAGATATATTGGAATTGAGTATAGTTAGAATTCCTGATTTTTGATCGGGTTCTTAATTTTGGGCTAAAATACCAATTTGATATATTTATACGAACGCTTTTGCCAGTTTAGTATTTTTAAAAACTCCGGCGACGACAAGACATTAAAGCTCGTACTTTTTGTCAATAAGGCACTTTTCTCAAAACTCCGACGAAAAATTTTGCATTTAACCCCCTATCTCTCAAAATTATTAAATTTATGCCCTCTCTCTCCTCCTCCTCCTCCTCCTCCTCTCCCATTCCTCTCTCCCTCCAGCGCACCATCGTCCTCCTCCTCCTCTCCTCTGTCCCCATCTCCCTCCTCTTGATTCCATCCTCAGCTCCCAATTCTCCAGCATTATTAAATTTGTAGTGAGGCTTTGGTCTTAAGAGAGAAGAGCTTTGAGAGCAGAGCCATTGGGGTTCCTGAGGAGGCTGATAGTCTATCAAATTTTGCTTGATCAGAAGCCGTTCGATGGGCTCTTAGAGTGAGCTCACATTGTTTCGTTTTGATCAGATTTAGATGCCCATTTGGTTGTTTATTTGATTTAATGGGTTTTTCAAGTTTTTTTTGGGTACAGATGAAGGCTTGCTTTGGCTTTGGATATCAGACTATGTATCTTGCAATGAGTTATTTTGAGCGGTTCCTGGTTCATCGAAGCATCGATGTAAGCAAAAAGACCTATCAAAATAATTCTCCTTGATTCTGGGTATTTTCTTCGTTAAGATTTGGTCAAATTCCCTTTTTTCCTATCTCAAAGTCTCAATGCAGCGAAGTACATAAATTAACCATCTTTTGGTGAAATTCATCTTGTTTCTCTCAGTGGATCAACTAATCCAATGAAAGTTACTTATCTTTTTTGGCTGCTATTGCTCCCCATTACTCTTCAGCATAAAAATTCTATCTTTGTTACAAATTAAATCTCTTGGCTTGAAAGTAAACCTTTCACTTGCTTTTAATGTTTCAAATTGTAAATTTTCACTACAAAGGTAATTATTTAGGTTTCCATTAACTGATCACAAAAATGCTGAACAACCTTTGAATTCTCTGTTCTTTCAGCAGCTGTCACTTTCAGCGTATGAGGAGGAGGAGGAGAGGGAGGGGATGAGGTGGTCGAGATTGACCCATAGGAGGGAGATGAGGACAGAAGAGAGGAGGAGGACAATGGTGTGTTGGAGGGAGAGGGGAATGGGAGAGGAGGAGGAGGAGGAGAGAGAGGGCACAAATTTAATAATTTTGGAAGATAAGGGGGTTAAATGTAAAATTTATCGCCAAAGTTTTGAGAAAAGTGCCTTATTGACAAAAAGTATGAGCTTTAATGTCTTGTCGTCGCCGGAGTTTTTAAAAATAACAAACTGGTAAAAGCGTTCGTATTAATATACCAATTTGATATTTTAGCCATTAATTTTGTATCAGTAAGAGAGTTAAATATCTAAAAATTAAGCAACATTGTTTTAAGCAACATAGAAAAATAAAGTAAAAACATTTTTCTCCGTTTCTGATAATCATCACTACGATTAAAAGTTCTACTAATTAACAAAGCTCAACACATATCTAAATGGGCTTCGGGTCCGGCCTCGGCTCGGGCCCGGGTAAGGGCCGGAAAATCCGGGCCGGTCGGGCTTCAGGACCGGGCCGAGGTGGTGAAGCCCAACCCGGGCCCGACCCGGCCTAGTTTTTAATTATATACATATTACATATATTTTTTATATTTTTATAGATAATTATAGTATAACATGGTCATTAATGTATAGTGTACATTGTCATTAATATATATTTATATATACTTACATATATATTTCTAATGCATGCTATATATAATTATAGTATGATTTGGTCATTATTGTATACTTATATATACTTACATATAATATATAGCTATATACTAATATGTTAGTAGAGTGACACTACAGACACACCCCCAACCACACCTTGGGGCGCACACCCTCTCTCAGTTACATTGCACATGGCCCACTTTAGATTTTTAAAAAAATCTAAAGTGGGCCCTGTGCACTGTAGCTGAGAGAGAGGGTGTGCCCCAAGGTGTGGTTGAGGCTGTGCCTGTAGTGTTTTCCTATGTTAGTATATACTAATACATACTTATATAAATATAATATGATTAATCAAATTTTTTAATCAAATTGTAGCAAAAAAAATTACAAAAAACAAAAAGAAACTGAGTCGGCCTGGAGCCCGGCCCGGGCACCCCGAGTCCGGGTCCGGGCTATGCATTTTGCCCGACCCGTTTGGACAGCCCTAAGTATTATCTGCCACTTCACTAGTAAATCTGTACTACATTGGTCTTTATTTATCGAGTTCTACTTTATACTTGATCCACCAACAATTATTCTGGGTAAAAATAAAATGACTTGAAAATCATATACTAGAATCAGATCGTGCATAGAAATTTATATAGAAAAAATAGAAATTCATGTGTCTCAATATCAATTTAAAATTAAGGGAAAATTGCTTTAAGGCCCCAAATTTATATTTTCAATATGCTTTAGCCCCCCAACTTTTTTTAATGTTCTTTAGCCCCTCCTTTTTGAAAAAAATATGGCCAAGCCCCTCTATCATGATTCCAGCTCATTTCAGCACTTGATTAGACATGCCAGCTCATGATTAGACATATCAGCTGATTTAAATCCCGAATTTACCCTCCTCTTTCTTATGTCAGTGGATGTTAACTCTTTACTATAAAATGTTAACTCTTTTCAGTAACATGTTAACTCTTTTCGGTAACATGTTAACTCTTTTCTGTAAAATGTTAACTCTTTTCTGTAACATGTTAACTTTTTCTGTAAAATGTTAACTTTTTGCTGTAACATGTTAACTCTTACAGATAACATGTTAATTCTTACATCTAACATGTTAACTCTTACAGCTAACATGTTAACTCTAACAGCTAACATGTTAACTCTTACAACTAACATGTTAGCTGTAAGAGTTAACATGTTACAGAAAAGAGTTAACAGTTAATAGAAAAGAGTTAACATGTTACGAGAAAGAGTTAACATGTTACAGAAAAAGAGTTAACATAAATGTGCCCACACGAAGTTCCTCGGGACGCGTTGGCGGCGGCGCGGGGAAGGGGCAAAGGGGGACCGAGGGAGGAGGAGGGAGGTGCATCGGGAGAGGGAGACGGGTGGACCGGGGGGGGGGAGGAGGTGTAGGGGGGGGGGGGGAGGCGGGGCGGGGGCAGAGGGGGAACGGAGGAGGAGGGGTGTGTAGGGGAGGGTAAAATAGGGATTATGTATAAAGTTTGCATAGGAACTTGGGGAGAGGGGCTTTTAATAATTTTTTTAAAAAGGTGGGGCTGCAGCACATGTTTGAAAGTTGGGAGGGCTAAAGCATATTGAAAATATAAATTTAGGGCCTTAAAGCAATTTTCCCTAAAATTAATGACCGCGTTGTATTTTTCTATTTCCTTTTTGTAGGTAAACCACGAGGCATTATCTTGCTGAGTATTGCCCGTACTCATTTTTTTTGCATATACTGATGTCGTTATTGTTTAATATCATAACTCCACTTAACTTTGGATGATCTTCAGAAAACGCGCCCCAATGCTTTCAAAATATCAGAAACCCCCTTTAAGTTTAGGGTTTGTCAGAAAATACTCTTTAATTTTGAGAATTTGTCATAAACCCGCTTTAAGTAGGGGGTTTTCTGATAAAATCTCAAAGTTAAAGAGGGTTTTATAATAAAATCTAAAAGTTAAAGGGGAGGTTTATGATAATCCCTATACTCAAGGTTTTTTTTGGATATTTTGAAAATCAAGGTTGTTTTCTGATGACCATCCAAAGTCCAGGGGGTTTTCTGACATTTATCCTTAAAATTATTGTTTGTATACTTTATTTCATTTATTGTTTGTACTAATACAAAATTGATAGTGAAATAAAGCGTGATATTTAGCGTAGAGGACGATGCGCAACGGTTCACATGAAAAAAAAGAGGGGGTAAATATTCGGTATCCAATCCCCAGCAGTGGCCAAATCCAACTGGTCCTCCCTCTTTCGAGCTACCATCCGTGCGCATAAAACTCGAACCCCATCGTCATCAACGAGAGCGAGGCCACCCCCAAAATATCTCTACGTGTACACGTGTCCTGCCCATCGAACTATCAGGAAGTGAACCGTCTTCCCTTGTAATCTCGACCTCTATATAAGTTTAAAAAGTCAAAGACAACGAGATTGAAGCCCAGAGTTTAAAAACAACAAAAGCATCAAGAAACTGAGAGAGAAATGGGGAAAATGGGGTACTTGAAGATGAAGACGGACGAAATCAGCAGCGATCTGCTCGAATCGGATCTGAGGGAGCTCGGGATCGCGGCTACGAAATTAGCGAATCATGCGCTTGTTTTGGGGAGCGGTTTGGGATTTGGGACTACCTTCCTTAAATTCCTCGCCTCTCTTGCAGCGATGTGAGTTTGATCGTTCAATCTTGGGATTTTTTATTTTTTTTATTATTATTTGATTTCTCTGTGATTTATTTGGATTTTTGAGTGGATGATTAGTTGAGTATTTAATTTATAAAGAATGATACTCGGTAAACACTTCTAGGTTTGTCGAAAAGTTATGACGAGGAAATCATGTCGGGATTTTTTTTTATAATGGATTTGTCAACCGAAAGGCGACCTTTTTATAGTTTCAGAACTTTGGATTAAATTTTGGTCATTATAGAATCTGGAATTTTAAGTTTGGGTGTCGTCTGTCAAGAATATGAATAAAGGTCAGTAAGGCACTAAATTGGGCCTGCTTGCTATATGGCGTAGAATATAGTCTGAGTGCTTGGTTTCCTTCAATTATATTATTTTGTTTAAAGATATACCTTGTTTCAAACCATGTTGCTGTAGAATTGGTTTCAGACTCAGGATTCAGGCAGACAGGGTGGTGGTCGACCGTCACAGTCGACCGCGTTCGTGCACCAAGGTCACTATGCGTTTGGATCAGTGGCGGTCGACCGCGGAAGTTTCTGTTTTCACTGCGGTCGACCGCAGAAATCTCTGGATATTTGGTGCTGCTCTGGGATTGAGGGCTGTCGACCGTGGCGGTCGACCGCGATGGGTCGCGATCAACCGCGGCGGTCGACCGTCGAAGCGGTTTGGGCCTGGGTTCTGTTTCCAGACCCGTTTCGTTTGTGAGTTGTATAAATACCCTAAACTCGTTTCTAGGGTTTAAGGGAGAGGATTTTGAGCTGCTGAAAGAGGAGATTTGGGGCTTCTATTGTTGGAGTCATTTGGAGAGATTAAGTGGGCTTATTTGTGGGTTTTGGTAAGATTTGTAACCCTAATTTGTATTCCCCTTGATTTTCATTAGTAAAACTCCCCCCTCCTTGCCCCGTGAACGTAGGCACATTGCCGAACCACGTATATCTTGTGTTCTTGCTGTGATTGGGTTGCTTGTGGTTATTGTGATATATTTTTGGGTCTTGTGTGTGCTTTTGAATTTGTCGAATCGGCTTCCGCGGCGCACAACAAGTGGTATCAGAGCTCCGGGTTGGACTTGGGAGTTTATTCGAAGAATTCGCTGTTGGATTCTTGTTGGGAGAGTAGATCTACAATATAGTTGAAACAAGCAAGACTAGTTCAAGTGCTACAAGTGCTATAAGTACATCGGGATCGGCTTTGACAAAGGCGATCCAATGCTTGAGCATCAATATACTAAAATTGATGTTCCAAAGTTCGACGGCAAGATCAATTTCGGCTTATGGAGGTGTCAAGTAATGGACGCCTTAGATGCACAAAATTTGGAGGAAACTCTTGAGCTACAAGAGAAACCCGAATATGTTGAAGATAATGTTTGGAAGAAAATAAACAGTAGAGCTTGTGGGGTGATTCGGTCATGCTTGACGCCGGATCTCATTTATGATGTGATGAACAAGGCGTCGGCGAAGAGGTTGTGGGAAACACTAAATGAAAAATATTTGACGAAAAGCATTGAGAATAGGCTTCATTTGAAGAAAAGGTTATACCAATTCAAGATGAAGAGGGGAGTTTCCATTCGGGAGCATGTTAACAACTTCACAAAGCTAATTTTGGATATGGCCAATGTAGATATCATGGTGGAGGATGAAGACAAGACAATGTTACTATTGTGTTCGTTGTCGGAGGATGAGTTTGGTATATTTGTTCTCACTATGATAAATGAACGAACTACAGTTAGCTACAAGGAGGTGACCTCGGCATTGGTAAACTATGAACTGAGGAAGAATGATGGTGAGCCCTCCGAGAAGACATCGGGTGATGCATTAACAGTTCGTGGCCGTAGTCCAAACCTTTAAAGGTTCAACCGCTCAAAATCAAAGAATAGGGGTGGTCATAAGAGTGTTGGTAGAAATCAATGTGTCTTTTGCAAAGAAGAGGGACATTGGAAGAATGAGTGCCCAAAGTTGAAGGATAGAGCCGGAAAACAAAGGGGGAAAGCTGTACAAGCTTCAGAGGTGAATGTTGCTAAGGTTGTTGGCGACATTTCAGATTCGGATTCTTTCGGTTATTCTTGTCCCGCACTGTCGTCAGTTTGTTATGTCGACTCTACGGAGTGGATGCTTGATTCGGGAGCTACTTTTCACATTTGCCCTAAGAGGGATTGGTTTACCAACTTTGAGGAGTTAAAGAGAGAAGACGTGGTGCTCATGGGGAACGATCACGTTTGTCATATTAGTGGGATTGGCTCAGTCAGAATCAGAATGCATGACGGGGTGACTAGGGAATTGAAAGAAGTGAGGTTCGTGCCGCAGTTAACGAAGAACATCATTTCTCTTGGGACTTTGGAGGCATCCGGCTATAAAGTGATATTAGAGAATGTTAGTTTGAAGGTCATGAAGGTATCCATGGTGGTGATGCGAGGTGTCAGGGAAAACAATCTATACTATTTGAAGGGCAAAACAGTTATAGGGGGTCTGGCTGCTTCTATCACCACAGAGGACACTATCACACTATGACACATGAGGTTTGGACACATAGGTGATAAGTCCCTACAGTCATTGGCAAAACATAGGCTATTGAAAGGTGCAAAGACCTGCAAGATGGAGCTGTGTGAGCATTGCATATTTGGGAAGAAGACTAAAGTGAAGTTCGGCACTACTATTCACAAAACCCAAGGTATATTAGATTATATTCACACGGATGTTTGGGGTCCTTCCAAGTACACATCGTTTGGTGGGGTAAATTATTTTGTCACTTTCATTGATGATTATTCCAGGAGGAATTGGGTATATACCATGAAGCATAAACATGATGTCCTGGATATATTTGTGGAGTGGAAGAAAAAAGTAGAGCTGCAGACAGGTAGAAAGGTGAAGACTCTTCGTTCAGATAATGGTGGAGAGTATAAGAGTGATCCATTTCTGCAGTTTTACCGGGATCACGGTTTTAGAAGACACTTCATAGTTAGAGAGACACCGTAACAGAATAGGATGGCAGAGAGGCTGAACCTTACCTTGTTGGAGAAGGTGCGATGTATGACGACGCAGAGAAGGTGCGATGTATGACGACGCAGAGTGGATTGGCTAGATCCTTTTGGGTCGAGGCGTTAGTTTATACGAGCAATCTCGTTAATAGGTTGCCGTGCACTGCAATAGAGGGAAAGACTCCTATGGAGCGTTGGTCTGGTTCTGTGACTAGTGATTATGAGACTCTTCGGATATTTGGGTGTCCAGCTTATTTTCATGTTAGTGATGAGAAGTTGAATCCGAGGGCGAGGAAGGCTATCTTTGTGGGATTTAGTAAAGGTGTCAAAGGCTTTAAATTATGGGATCCACAAGACAAGAAGATGGTCATTAGCAGAGATGTCACATTTAATGAGGCGTACATGATGAAGCCTCGGGTTTCTCAGCAGGTGGAGGAAGATCAGACATGAGAGATATCACAGCAGGTGGAGGTTGGTGTGACTCCACCCACTCTAGATAGTACTGTGTCCATTGAGGCTCCTACAGGTGTGACACTGGGAGGAGATGAGATGACAGTCGGGCATGTGGAGGATACAGTGGATGGTGAGGCTCAAGAGTAGGGTCATGCTCAGGGGTCCATTGCAGTAGATAGACCGAGGAGAGAGATTCGTCGGCCAGCTAGATATGATGATGTCATGATGGCATATGCTTTATCGGTGGAGGTCGTTGATGATCTTATTCCTACCACATTCAGGGAGGCAGAGTCTAGCCCTGATTCCATTAGGTGGAGGAATGTCATGGAGGAGGAGATGCAATCTCTTCGGAAGAACGACACTTGGGAACTTGCAAAGCTACCGAAGGGTAAGAAAGATATTGGTTGCAAGTGGGTGTATGCTAAGAAGGAGGGATCTTCTATTAGGGACATTCGGTTCAAGGTCAGATTGGTCGCTAAGGGATATGCACAGCTTGAGGGCATTGATTATAACGAGATATTTTCACCCGTTGTGAAGCATTCGTCTATTCGGATTCTATTGGCATTGGTGGCGCAGCTGGACTTAGATTTGGTCCAAATGGACGTGAAGACGACCTTTCTACATGGAGACTTAGATGAGGAGATCTACATGACACAACCTATGGGGTTTAAAGCTGCAGGAAGAGAAAATTTGGTGTGCAAATTGAAGAAATTTTTTTATGGACTGAAGCAATCACCGTGATAGTAAGCAATCACCGTGATAGTGGTACAAGAGATTTAATAGCTTTATGATTGGCCAATGGTACACGAGGAGCCTTTATGACCCATGTGTGTATATGCGCAAGCTACAGGATGGTGAACACATTTATTTGTTATTGTATGTTGATGATATGCTCATAGCTTCTAGGAACACTTCAGTTATTGGGAAATTAAAAAAAGAGCTGTCATCTGAATTTGAGATGAAGGACCTGGGAGAGGCCAAGAAGATACTGGGTATGGAGATTGAGCGAGACAGGGTGAAGGAGAGATTGAAGCTTACACAGAGGAGTTACTTGCAGAAGATGCTGAAGAAATTCAGTTTTGAGGGCAATACTAAGGTGGTGAGTACTTCATTAGCTCCCCACACTTTAAGCTTTTAGCTTTGATGTCACCAGTTTTAGTAGAGGATCGGGACTACATGTCCAAAGTTCCATATGCCAGTGCAGTGGGTAGCTTGATGTATGCTATGATGTGTACTAGGCCAGATTTGTCACAAACAGTGAGCATGGTATCTAATTACATGCACAACCCCGGGAAGGGGTATTGGGAGGCCGTGAAGTGGATTTTACGGTATATTAAGGGTACCGTGGATGTTGGGTTGATATTTGTGAAGAATGATGAGACAGGACAGGATTGTATTAGCTACGTGGATTTAGACTATGTCGGAGATCTTGACAAACGTCGGTCCACTACATGTTATGTTTTTATATTGGCTAAGTGCACCGGTGTGTTGGAGATGCACTCTTCAGTCTATAGTGGCGCTCTCTACTACGGAGGCGGAATACATGACAGTGACTGAAGTAGTGAAGGAGGCTTTGTGGTTACATGGTTTGTTGGATGATTTGGGGATTGCACAGGAGACCATTCAGGTATATTATGAAAGTATGTCAGCTATCTATTTGGCGAAGAACCAAGTCTATCATGCATGCACAAAGCACATTGATGTCAGATTTTACTTTGTACGTGATGTATTGGATGATGGCGATGTCACGTTGGAGAAGGTCCACACTAAGGACAACCCTGTTGATATGTTGACCAAAGTTGTACCAGGTGTGAGTTTGGTCACTGTTTGAACTTATTGAACATTCTTCATTGTTGAGGCCGTTGACGGCCATTTGGATGAACTACGTTCGACTTGATTCCTTGGACAAGAGGATACGTAGGCAGTCTTGCAGATGCAGCCGGTTGTATGAGTTGAGCTTGATTGGGGGTGTCTTGGTATCGGCTCAGTTTTAACAAAACGTTCGCCGAGGTGAAGATTTATAGAATTGGTTTCAGACTCAGGATTCAGGTAGACAAGGTGGCGGTCGACCGTCGCGGTCGACCGCGTTCGTGCACCAAGGTCACTATGCATTTGGATCAGTGGCGGTCGCCCGCGCGGGTCGACCGCAGAAGTTTCTGTTTTCACCGCGGTCGACCGTCGCGGTCGACCGCAGAAGTCTGGATATTTGGTGCTGCTCTGGGATCGAGGGCGGTCGATCGTGGCGGTCGACCGCTGAAGCGGTTTGGGCCTGGGTTCTGTTTCCAGACCCGTTTCGTTTGTGAGTTGTATAAATACCCTAAACTCGTTTCTAGGATTTAAGGGAGAGGATTTTGAGCTGCTAAAAGAGGAGATTTGGGGCTTCTATTGTTGGAGCCATTTGGAGAGATTAAGTGGGCTTATTTATGGGTTTTGGTAAGATTTGTAAGCCTAATTTGTATTCCCCTTGATTTCCATTAGTAACCCCCCCCCTCCTTGCCCTGTGGAAGTAGGCATATTGCCGAATCACGTATATCTTGTGTTCTTGTTGTGATTGAGTTGCTTGTGGTTATTGTGATCTATTTTTGGGTCTTGTGTGTACTTTTGAATTTGTCGAATCGTCTTCCGCGGCGCACAACAGTTGCTACCTTCTTTTAGTTCAATGGTTTGCGCAATTGGTTTATGATCAGAGAGAGGGCAAAAAATCTTTTTGGTCCAATTGATTAAAACTATTTGTCAATGCTTTGGGAGACGATGAGCCTTGTTAATCTAGTTGCATGTAGATACTAACAAAGATCATTGAAACACTCTTCTGATTTGTGTAATAAAGATGTTAGGTGAGATAAACCAAACTAAAATATCTTAATCCATTGGCCGGTGAGAATAGTTGTGATGATAGGCCATCATCACCAACGTTTTAAAAAGCCTCTGCCTAGCCCGCTTAGGCATACGCCTAGGCCTAGGCGGTACCTTGGCCGCCTACGCAGCGCCTAACGCCTACGCAGTATATACTGTCCACCTAGGTTTTGGGAACGCCTAGGTTGTTTGCCTACATGGATTGCACCTTTGAAGCATTAATCGTGATTTCCTTTGTCGTAGCCTCTACGTCCTTCAACCTCCTCCAACTATGAACACCTCCTGTACCTCTCCTAACATTCAACAAAACCTTCTCCACCACCACTTAATTAAGAAATCCACCTAGGTGTCAGTCCAGCGTCTAAGCTTTCCATAACATTGGCATTGACTATCAGAAATTGTAATTAAAAACTAAAACCATAGGAAAACACCTAGTTCCCGTCTAGGCTTCCACCTAGGTGCCTAGGCTCTAAGCGTCATGTCCAACGCCTAGGCCGCCTAGCGCTTTCGGTATCCTTGATCATCACTTGGTTGTGATCCTTTCTTTTGGGGTGCTGCAGATTGAACACATAATTCGGGTAAACTTTGATATGCTTGAACTAATCACAATAACAAAATTTAATAATATTATAATAGATTTAATATTCTAAAACTGAACGAGTATATTTGGGCCTTGTAAA
Organism: Asparagus kiusianus; assembly: GCA_022839385.1. Classification (NCBI taxonomy): domain Eukaryota; kingdom Viridiplantae; phylum Streptophyta; class Magnoliopsida; order Asparagales; family Asparagaceae; genus Asparagus; species Asparagus kiusianus. Next base: position 631,133 of record BQKN01066242.1, read on the forward strand.
AGGATGCCTATCCAATTAAGAGATTGTACTTTCCAGCAAATTAAGGAGCTTGGGGTTGCTTTTACAGGTATTTTTGGCATTGGCTTGGTGTAATCATACACACTGAGATTGATCTTGTTGTTATAACCTATAGCTTGGTGTTTTATTCTGCTGGTTCCAGCTTTTATATATGTTCTTGTTTTATTATTGGGACCATTTCTTGCAGTGTGCTTGTGAGCGCTTATGAAGGTTCCCGTCCCTTGATATGTTTGTTCTTTTAGTTGGTGCTTTCCTTTAAAAAAGCAAAACAATTACTTGCATAAACTGTGTTATAATAGAGATCTCTTCATGTTTTCGCATAAGCTATAAGAATCTGGGCATGGTGGCTGTTTTGCCTTATACTGATACAGGTATTGGGAAAGATGTTCAACCATCTTACTCTTTTGTTTACAAAGAAAATCTTACTGTGTAGAGAAAGAAGTATCTTAAATCCCCTAACATGTAGCTCAAGTGTAATACCCTAACCCTTGAGAGGGTGATGTGATTAGTATTGATAGA
>BQKN01066242.1:631679-651027 GCA_022839385.1 Asparagus kiusianus
TTCTTTTCGGGAACCCAACTCTTAGAAACTCCAAAGTTAAGCGTGCTTGGCCTGGAGAAATTCTAGGATGGGTGACCCACTGGAAAGTTTTTCAGGGAGCGCGTGAGTGAGGACAAAATGTGCTGAAAAGACATGTGGTGGTTTGTGAGGCCAGTCCATCAGATCTAATAGAGCACCGACTCCGGGATTCCGGGGAGGGGCGTTACATCAAGCAACTAGCAATGAAGCTGGAATAGTCAATGGACTTCTCACCTTAAACTGTGGCTTCATTTGCCAAATAATTGTGTGCTTGCATGTGTCTGCATCCCCTGATCCACATGTGCATTTCTATCTTTGAGGTTAAAATTATATCATCTTGGCCTCGTAAAGGGTCCCCATCCCTTGAAGCTTTTGTTCTATATCAAAGAGAAAACTTCTTTTTTCCTTTTCTTGTGTTGATACTAGAGATCTTTCGATGTTTCCACATAAGCTATAAGAATCTAGGCAGGGCAGCTAACTGGGTTTATATTGTTTACAGTAAAATTAAGAAAGAGGTTCAACCACCTTACTCTTTTGTTTAAAAAGAAAGAAGGACTTTTGGTGGTCTGCATCCACTTCTAGCAAGTAGCGATGCACTTGGAATTACTGTTCTTAATAACTGACTTTTTCTTCTAGTTCCCAAATAAGTGGTCTTATCTTCCTACAACTCAAGTGACAGGAAGCTCTCCATAATTTATTTGAACCCAGCGCTTGATATTATCACAACAGAACCATACCTGTAGGAGACCCCTCATCATAACCCTGAGGAGATAGCTGAGGATGCTTTTGAGGTTGCCAAAAAGTACTGCAACTGAGTCACCTGAAGTTTCCAGCCTTAGAGGCAAAACATGCTGGAAATTACTGCAAGCGACTTCTAACTTGGAATCCAAAACATGCAGCACATACAACTTCCCTCGACATGTGGAATTATAACCTGAAGTTTCCAGCTTTAGAGGCAAAACTAGGCTTCTAGAATCCTTGAGGAAGGTGACAGTCCAAGGAACAAGATATTGTTCTGTTTAGTACTGCTGAACGTGTAGACATGGACTAATTCAAAGTTGAAGGAACACAAAAATGATTAGACCTGGCCAGAAAGAAACCAAGCAAGCTAAATGTTGATTATACCCTTTTTTTTGTTGCATGGGCAGTTTTTCATTAAGGTAGCCATCAGATGAATCCATTTCAAATCTTTTCCACGTCTTGACACATTTTGATAGGATTAGGTTTTAATGATGAAGGAAATTGTGAGCTCATTTTGACGTCTTTGTTGGGCCTCAAATATGAATGTAATCCCAACTTTTGCAAATCTGATCATGTTTCCCCACTGTCAAATACTTTAGAAAGTTTTGCGGAGGTTTGGAGTCGCTTATAGTGCATGTGATAATTTATTAGGGAGTTCCCTATGAGTTCTCAGTAGCACCTAAAAAGTTCGTGAGATTGTTAGAATGTGTTCAGTATATTTTTCAGCATATTTCTCTCTATTTGTTTTATAAGTAGGAGAGAATAGTTTGATTCCTATTAGACTACTAAATGAAGGTGAAATGGTCATGATTGGATGATGCATTATGCTTCCATGTGAAAATGAATATTAAAAGTGAAATGTTGGTTGAATTTTTTAGTGGAATACTATTGGTGAGGATTTTATAAGTGTAATGTAAACTGGACTGGGAAATGAAAACATTATGATGGATTAACAAAATCTTGATTCCTATTAGACTACTAAATGAAGGTGAAATGATCATGATTGGATGATGCATTATGCTTCCATGTGAAAACAAATATTAAAAGTGAACTGTTGGTTGAATTTTTTAGTGGAATACTATTGGTGAGGAATTTATAAGTGTAATGTAAACTGGACTGGGAAATGAAAACATTATGATGGATTAACAAAATCTGGTTAGATAAACTCCTAGTAACTTCAAATGTTTCAGTCAAGTGTGGTTTCAAACCTATTATGTCTAATTAAATTTAACATTTCCTTTATAGGAATACTATCGTGTCAGATTCTGGAGTAAGAGAGAATTAAGTTTGATTAAATTTCATGGATGTTGGTCCAGGCTATCGTAGGATATTAGCTAACATGGTCCTTGGCCAGTATATGATAGACCAAGATAGTACACACACTGAACAATGGTTCACAATACTGACAAAGCCCATAAGCGCAAGTATTTATTTCTCAGGACTATCATCTCTCAGCCACCATAATTTAGTATTCTTAACTGCTCTTGCTTCCATTTTGAAGTTTATCATTATTCCTGCACATTTACTGTAGTACTTGTCGAACAAATTCATTGAAACAGCGTTTGAATTTAACTTTTCTTTTTATGTAATGTGCATTGCAGATATTTGTTGATACTGGATCGCACAAACTGGAAGACAAACATGTTAACATCGCTTTTGATTCCATACATATTCCTGAGTCTTCCTACTGTAATATTCTCGTTGTTGAGGTGATTGCCAACATCATTATATCATCCCTTCTTTCATTCTTTCCCTGTTGATTTTTTTTAACCTACACTGTGCACTATACATGATCCTTTGCAGAGGGGAGGTTGGCAAATGGATTGCTTTTATTGCTGTTGTGCTACGTCTCTTTTTTCCGCGTCATTTCCCAGGTATTTCTAGTTAGTAAGACTTAACATTGGGAAAATTGAGGTTTAGTCACTAATGGATTTTCATGCAGAATAACGGAATCTTATTAGTGTGATTAATGATTTTGCATGAATCAAAAATAACCAGTCTGTCTTTACTTAAAAGACAGATGGTTATCCTCAAGTTTGGAAGTTTAACTAACACTTGCGTCAAATATTTCTGAATACCTTCATGCACTCTATGTACTTGGATCAGTGGATGCCCTGCCTAGATGCAGGAGCCATTATTGGACATCAGTAAAAGAATATTTTCACATTATGATTGTCAGTGGCTAATTTATCATTTTTCTTTATTGCCCGCTAGTTTTGATTGTTTGAACTTTTTGAAGACAGTTTCACTTGGATTTCGATGGTAACTGTGCAGTCCTGTGAATCGAAAACTGAAAGCTTTTCTAATAAATAACAAATCATGGTTGTCAGTTCCTAGTAGAGATCAAATTCATCTAGAGAACTTAGAAATGTATGAGGATAAACATGTCCATTTTTGTTTCTCTCAAGCATTTCAAGCAATTGACCATGGAAAAAATTGACCATGGAAAAATTTCTGAGGGTAACAATAATCTCCATAAAATTTGCTCTCCTAAGATATTTAATTTCAAATCCAAGATTAAGTCTCTCCAAGTCAAAAAGTAATAAGAGGAACTATACCGTAATTTGTGCTAGGTATATGCAGTTGGCTTTACTTGGATCTTATTCGGATTCTCGACTAATAAGCTGTTTTTTCTAGTTGTTTTAGTCAACCTTTGCAGCGTATGAAATTGCTTACTTGTGTAGAAGTTCATCTATTCATGCTTATTAATCCAATCTTGATTATGCAATGGTCTGATAACTTGCATTAAATGTTCTGATTTCAGACTGGTTGGAGATGCCTGGATCATTGATTCTCCTGCTAGTAGTTTCCCCAGGTTTTTTGGCTGATACAGTTAGGGGTGGCATTATAGGAGTCATCATTTGCCTCATCATCGCCTGCTACCTCCTTCAAGAGCACATTCGAGCATCAGGTGGATTTAGGAATTCTTTCACCCAGAGCAAGGGAGTATCAAACACCATTGGGATTGTTCTCATTATGGTTTACCCAGTTTGGCGTTTGGTTATCTATTTCCTGTAGGGTGTTTTTTGCTATTTTATATGGTGATCGTTGTATTCATTGTTCGTGAAGCGTGAATTTGGTTCTTGGGTGTAATGTTGTAATTGTTGCTTGATCTTGTCTGAACTTGCACACTTTACCTACCATGGTGCATATTCCGTTGTAGTATTTTATGCAGTGATTATTTGTTTTCGGGCTCGAGTACTACATTTTTACCGGCAGCTTCGGTGCTCCGATGGCACGCACAGTAAATAGGAAGTGAAAATTCGCGCTCTCTAAAAGTTTGTAACTAAATCTTGAAAAGTTACTACTATGGATTTCCACTGGCAATTTTCGTAATTTATTTTAGTAAGAGGGTTTACTAATACCTAGTAACTTTTCTTTCTTTATTTCGTTTTTAATCTTCTCTCACATATCGGACCCAAAAAGTGAACAGCCGTTGGGGCTCATTCCCCATTGTCGCAGAACACGTAACGGACCGCCGACCTATTTTCTCGTTCCGGCGGTCATGTCATTTAGTCGATCTTCAGCTTCTTCATTTTATTATTGTTTGCAATTTTCTCGTCTCTAGGTGTTCAATCAAATATTATCAAAACACTATACCTCAACTAGACTCGGAGATTGGCTGGAAATCAAAAAAAAAAAAAAAAAAATTAAAAGAGGTGTAATATTCAGAAATGATTAGTGGCGCAGCTTGTTGCACACTTATCCTCTTCACATGTGTAATATTTAATTAGTAAATAGATATATAAAGAGAAAATTTTACTTCTGAAAAAAAAATTAAAAGAGATGTTTGAACGCCGCTGGGGATTGAATAGCATAGGGAAGAATTCAATTTGGAGAGAGGGGAAGAGATGAAAGAGCTGGGTTACCTAGGCATGGAGAATAGATTAGCTGAACAATAAAGATTGAAGATGATAAAATTTCACTTTTACCCTTTAATAAAAAAGGGAAAATGAATTGTTGCTTCCCGTAACAAAATGAACTTTATTCAGGACTTGAAATTAAGACTTGTCTGAACTTGTACACTTTAGCCACCATGATGCACATTCCAACGTAATGTGTTATGGGCCCGTTTGGTTGATGAAGAGGGTTTGGGAAAACCTGCCAAAACTGACAAAAACTGTCAGTTTTGATAGGTTTTCTGCCCATTTCAACTCCTCTTTTCAGCAACCAAACAGTCCCTATGTGGTGATTATTCGTCATAGTGCTCTCGACTAATACTTTTTTTTTCTCCTTTTCGGTTACAAGTATCAGGCTTATCTATTACAGCGGAGAATCAAATAGGCTCAGGTACAAACGAAGAAGATCCGACTCGGACCTGATCAAGGACTCAAGCACAGACCTGAAGATGCCTCGCACGCGAGCCCTCTTTAAAAAGGGTAATTACGTAAAAACGTGCCTCGGTCGATGACAAACCCTAGAAAACCCACATCCTATATAATGCCTTGTGCACTTCTGAGGACCGAGGTTCTAAAGGCTAAACTATTTCAAAGCCGCCCGTTTCTCTGGTCTTTTTTTTTTATCTGTTTTCGTTTAATTTACCTTCAAAGACTTTAATTTTTTTTGTTTGAATTTGAAAAAGGGATGGTTTTTTTCTCGGTGATGATAAATATAGATGACGAGTCTGACGTATATCCATTCTATAAAGTCATGTGGACAATCGAGGCATTTGTCTGAGAGAAGGAGAAAAAAAAAGGTTCCTTTATCGATTTCTATTTATTTCTTAGTTTTGTATTTCAATCAAAAATTTATTTTTTCAAGGTAAACGATTTATTGAAGAAACGGCATAATGATGAACGATTCATTCTGAGATCTTTTTCTCTGAGCGATCCTAATCCTCCTACTCATTCTGAATGCCGCACTCTTTTTCATCTGATAAATTGTTTGTCTGTAATTTATGAAAAAGTTAGTTCTTGATATATAGGAATTTTATGTGATTTTAATTGTTGAATTCATATGTCACTAAATAATAGATTAATATAATAGATCAATATATTGTTTTAAGTTTTGTCTAATCTTCGAATCTAAATATCAAATCGATATTTAAGAAGTTTTTGTTTGTTAGGGTTTTGTTTATTGTTTTATTTACTTTTTTATTTTTATTTTTTTGGTGCAAGGAAACGAAAAATCGTCTACTTGAGAAATCATTTTTTCAAAATTATTTTTAGGCAAGACTCTCTTGAAGATGAATAATAAGAGTCCTGCTACAGGGACCCCAAATAGGGGACCCCGGGGTGGGACAGGTGAGTAGTAAACAGTGTATCACACCCTCCCAGGCTGATACCTCACCTGTCCCACCCCAGAGTCCCCTATTTGGGATCCCTGGGGCATTTTTCGAATAATAAATGAGGATTAGAAGAATGATGCATTGGGATGCAAAAAGACATTGAGAAATGATGATTCTCAAACGTCGGACGAACAAGCAAATGTTGTCAGATATTTAGAAGCCGCATACTGTGGTTGCGCGTAAATTATGCAAACGTTTTTTTGGACCCAAAAGCTAGAATTTCCTCGTATACGCAATGCTTGAAAAGAAAATTCATTAGTTATTTGTATTTATTCCTTTATACTTAAAAAAATCTAAAATTTATTGTTTTGTTATAAATTACTGTAGTATAAACAGTAAATAGCATCTGGACTATACTTAAATAGCCTCCGGTCTTTTTAAGAATTACATTTTAAACATGCTACTTTTAAAAAAATTAATATATTTAATTTGATTATTATATACTAAAAATTAGAATTCATATCTATTATTCTATATTTAATAATTATTGTTTATAATATAGCAATTTATTATAGCATAACTTTAAATTCACTCCTCTATGGTTAAGGAGGATTTAAGGATTTAGTGTTTGTACTATTGTTTTGCTATAGTATATTTACTGTATTAATAAATATTAAATTTTTTTAGTGTAGAGGAGTAGAAGAGTAAATTTATTGTTTTGCTATAGTATATTTACTGTATTAATAAACAACTAGTATTTTTATAGATTATTTTTGTGCGCAATCTTGTCCCGCATCATTTTTGTGGTTTGTCACGTGAAATTTATCTTAAAATTATTTTATACTTTATAAACATGGTTTCATATGCTAATAATTAATTATTAATGGTTAATGATTTGCTCTCTCAAATATCCATTTGCTTTTCGAAATGGTTCATTTGCTTGTGGAAGTGATCAGTGCTATTGTTCAACTTTATTTTGACTTGTATATTAATTCCAATTTCTTAGCATCATAAATTTTCACATTTTTAAATTCCGACTATATCAATTATAAATTTTAGAGCATGGCTTTATCAATTCTAGTATTTAGACCCGTGCAAAGCACTATTTCTAAAAGGTTTTCACAACTTTATTGTAGCCATTGATATTAACCAAGGGCTTTTCGTGATTTTATACAATATGTTTTGTCTCAAATTAATTGTTCCATGTGATAGTATTAAACAATGATTTTTATTAATAAAAAAAAGATTCATAACTTGTAGATCCCGTAGAAGGCAAAGATAACCAGATAAAAACACATAAATCCTTGGAAATCAACTATATATTAGAAGCTTGGAATTCAACACACCAAAATTGGGCAAAAGCAGCCATATTGAGCTTAGTTTAGACAATCATCCTCATAGTCACCCTAAAAGAAGAAACACATACTCCAAACATAAGCATTATTAAGAGCTACTTGAGAGAAGAAACATACCTCTATCAAATTGGATAGAATCATATTTGTTTCTGCATAGTATTGAACACAACCATACTATCTAAAAGATGTACTATAAATTAAAAATTTCAAAATCTCATTTGGACTCTTTTACTCTCCTATGGACTCACTTATTTTAAATTCTCTTCAACATTATCATGACAATAATCCTTCAACTTTGGTTCTTAGAAGAAATTTAAATCACCAATCTAATTTTTATTAAACTATATAAAAATTTGTATTATAACCTACGAAGAGCTTCATATTTTCACTACTAAACCACATAAAATTTTTATTGCTCAAATCAGCTGCCTAAATGCAATTCTATTTAATAAAATTAAACTATAAATATGTAGTCATTTAAGAATTAATTAAGGGAGAAGTAATCATAATACACTAGTAAGTTTGAAAACCAAGAAATAGCTATATATAAAAGTATAAAGATAAAGAGGCAATAAAAAAAGATTTTGCTTAAATGACGAATCAAACATTGATCAAAATCAAACATGAATAGAAAAAATTTGATCTAAATCAAACATGAACAACAAAAATAAGTCCTAATTTAAGTTGATCGCATGAGGTTCAAATTTTACGGCTAGCAAGTTTTCCTCGTTTGTACGGTCTGATTGAATCAAATCCTATAAGCACATCCTAAAACTAAAATAAAATCTCAACAAATCAACATATCATAACTTTAAAAGGGGAAATATTTAAATATGAAATTTTAAACTAAAAGGCTACCTATATATAGTAGCGATTGCATCTTAATTTTCTCAATGACATTGGTCGATCATAGCCACCTCATCCCTACAATAAAACTATAATTAACATGAATTATTATGAATTAAGTGCAAAGTTAGTATAAAATTTAATGATATGTTTATAAATATAAGAAAAACTATACCAATGAGCAATCAGAGGATACACTTGTTCGAGGGATCTGTAGTTATCGACAATATGCGAATAACTCCTATCCAACCTCGGCTGCGGCCTCGATGCAAAAGAAGTTTGCTTCGGAGGGTGGGGCTGAGGTGGCGTCGGGTACGCCTGAGGTGGGGGGTACCCATATGGTTGAGAATAAGAATCAAAGCTTTGCGTTGACGCCGGAGACTGAGGAGGAGGATAAGCCTGATAACTCGGAGCTTGATTCCATGACTGCTGCTGCGAAAAGCTCGGACCTTGAAACGAAGACCTTCGATTCAAGCTTCTTCCACCAGATTACGTTGAACTTTTTCAAATTAGCAATCTTTCAAATTGAATAACAATGTTCAAATCTGGAATTTGCGGTTATTTTTTATTAGGGTTTTCCTTGATGGTCGCTGAATTTGTGGAAAACTTCGTGAAAGCGAGGACGCACCGTCAACGTGGCTATTTGTGTTTTTGGGTAGATGTAACCGACTCCGAAATGGAGAGAGAGAGAGAGAGAGAGAGAGAGAGAGAGAGAGAGAGAGAGAGGGCGGTATGAGGGGGTGGGGTGGTTTGTTTAGGAAGTTTTTATCTTAGCATCATTTACGAGAATAAATAAAAATAAAAAAAATTAAATACGTGGATAATAATAAATTTTACTGTTCATAGTGTTGTTTTTCTTTAGTTATAAAGGAAAGTAGATACATCGAGTAAATTTACTGTTTTGCATAGTATTTTATCTTGTTATAAACAATATATTTTTTGGATTATTCTTTAAGTATAGAGCAATAGATATGATTCAATAATCACATCATATAACAAAGTTATGTTTTAAAATGCAATGCTTAAAAAAACATGAAGCTTTACTTTAAGTATACCACTAATACCGGTAATGAGAAAGAAAATGATATTCAGGAGGATCTTTCTTATTGAACAAATAACACTACTCATCAGACATTTTATTTATACTAGCTGGTAAATCTGGGCTATTTTATAAAAGTTCAAAAAAAATCTGGAAATACAAGTATTCGGAAATTATGTACATTTACCCAACAAATGCTGATCATGATATCCTACTTTAAGTAAATGTTACTCTTATAAACAAGTTCTAAATTCATACAAAATAATGTGGATAAAATTTAGAATTGCTCTTTTCGCAAATGCTTTGTATACATTGATACTGCTATTTAAAAGAAATTGTGAGGGTACATAAGATTCAAGGAATAAGTCATTATTTCTTCAATTTTGTAAGAATAGAGAGTATTTTAGTAAATATAGGAGTAATTTGGACATTTATTATTATTATGTATTGATGCGTACTTCACCTCTCTCTTCTTTTATCTCTCACTCTCCAGTTACGTTGGCCTTTTATTTCTCTTCTCTAACGAAAAAGTGTCATTTATAACTCTTTTAACAATAACATAATTGAACTCTAAATTTGACATAACTTTCTAAATAGTTTTGCTAAGCAAAGTTTATGTATTAGTCTACTTATAGTTTCACGTAGAAGTCTACAGGAAATTTTACTTTTTTTTTTGATCATGTGCACTATCTATGTATATCCATTTTTTATGAGTACTTTTTAAATAGACATAAAATGATCACAACTTAAATTTACATGTAGAATCGAAAATTGTTTAGATGGAAACTTATTATTACCTGCACGTGCAATTGCATGATATGCTAGTTTGAAGAAAATTATTCTATCAAGTAATAGCTGCTTAACTCAGGGAATTGGATTGCTTATTTTCTCATGAATATTAATTATCTAATGCATAATTGTGTCTAATTCTAAATTTAATAGTCACTATACTTTCTTGTATTGCATTCATTTCTAATTTATATTTGAGGGTTGTTTGGTTAGATGGAAATAGACTTGCAAATCTAAATAGAGCAACTACATTTCTGAGTATATCATTTGGTTTATAACTTTCTAATTTGGAAAGGTAAATAGACTTATATTTTGTAGGAAAAAAAACTTGTGATAAATGCTATGATCAATTTAGTGGGAGGAAAAACCATACATGTCAAAAAAAAAAAAATTCAAAAATAAAGATAACTCCACTTTATTAAAAAAAATCTTTTTAAATTCAAATAGAAGAACTATCTACACCCCTGTTTTCCTCATATAACAAAACTTTATAGATTTTGCCTAATTGTTTTTCAACCAAACTAAACTTGCACCTGGATTCTTGAAATACATTTGCCTTAAAAAAAATCTTTTTAAATTCAAATAGAAGAACTATCTACACCCCTGTTTTCCTCATATAACAAAACTTTATAGATTTTGCCTGTTGTTTGCCTTAAAAAAATGGGAAATCAAAGAAATAGAAAACTATTTTTAAGAAAAATAGGTTTTTGAATTGTTTGGTTGGCTAAAAAAAAGGAAATCAAAGAAATGGAGATGAGATGAGATGAGTTGTCACATTATTATTGGATGATGTGAGTGATTTTTTAAGAAAACTAGTTTTGATGTTGTTCGATTGGCCAAAAAAATAAGGAAATGAATTATAAGAAACATATTTCCTGTAGTTTTGTTGTTTTATATTTCCTGTAGTTTTGTTGTTTTCTTTTGTTTGGTTCATTCTAAAAAAATAAGAAATGAAATAAGATGAGATGAGTTGTCATTGTATTATTGGGTGATGTGAAGAAAGATTAAGAAAAGTGTTTTCACAACTTTTTGGAATAAAAACAAAGAAATAAAATGTTAATGAGATGAGGTGAATTGTTATAATATTTTATTCGATGATGTGAGTGATTTGAAATGATGAAAGAGATGAGTTGAGTGATGTTTGGATGAAAATAATATTTTATTAGATGTGATGGATGAGTGGTTAGATAAAAATAATATTTTATTAGATGTGGTGGATGAGTGGTTAGATGAAAATAATATTTTATTAGATGATGTGGATGAGTTATTGGATGAAAATAATATTTTATTGGATGTTGTGGGTGAGTTTTAGGGATGGAAATGGAAGACATGGATTATTTTGAGATTTCCACCTTTTCCATTTCCATTTCTTGGTTTTTAGGAAATAAACGAACAGGCCCTAATATAATTCTAGATATCCAAACCTTAACGTCTCGTTTGGTACACGAGAATGAGTGAGAATGAATGACAATTCCAACTTCTCATTCATAACTACCAAACATGATGTGTTTTCCAATGCTAGAAATGTCATTCCCACTTCTCATCAATCCCCGATTGATGTGGAAATTGTTATTCCCAATGAGTTATCAAGGAGTTGATATTCCCAGTTAAGTGGGGATGAAAGTTATAAAATAAATTTTAGATATACCTTTTTAAAACATATTCCCACTTAATTCTCTATTCGCAACCAAATATGAAATGAGAATGAGCATTCCATTCCCATATCAATTTCATTTCATTTATACTTCATTTCATTCTCACTTGATTCATTTCCCGCGTTCCAAACAAGGCGTAAATTTGAAGCTTGACTTCTTGCAGCGAATATTGTATGTGACATTTGTTGGTTGAATTAGGTTTGCAGCAAACCAAATAACCTTGAGCACAACTCATAATTATTCGTTAGACCTCTTATTCATAGGCAAAGAAACAGCCAACACGTGGCGGGCTTGTTTTTCTCCGGATGATTGTGAGGGAACGAAAGCAAAGGAAAACAACAACAGCAGTACGAATAATCACATTTTCCTGCTCAACATTATTTTTTCTATTTATTTTAACATATTTCTTACTCTTATGAAGAAACTTCTTGACAGTTTAAAGGGTAACTTTCACAAAAACCCCCTGAACTTTGGGAGGTGTAGCACATAAGCCCCTGAATACTGACTCTCCCATCCGAATAAATTTGAACTAGCGATAGAACAATACCTTCCCTCAGGAAAGAAATTTGTGATTTGACGAGTTAACCTCTGCTTGTAAAGGCGTCGTTATGCATAGAAAAACCATCATTGCCTTTCTTGCTAAAACGCCCGAAAAAGACAAAAGTGGGAAGCTCTTGGGAAAACGACACAAAATTAAACGAACCTCAAGCAAGCACATAAGCATTTGAAGGTCCAAGAATTGACCCTTGAACAGTTAAAATTAGAACAAAACTCTTCATGGTATAAAATTCATAGATTGCTCTTCTCCAAAAAGCGAAAAAAAAAAAGACAGAAAAAAAATCCCCCACCGTCCATTTTAAATCACACCAACCACACTTGGCGGCCAAGACTCTAAGCAGACCAAAAGAAAAGGCAACGTGTACATTAACGCGGAAGTCATAGGAGCCGACGAAAAATTCGCCTGCATTTGTGAGTCCAAACTTGCAAAAATCAGGCCACCGTCTACTAGACACTAGTACAAAAAAAAGATCCCACGAATCTCCTCTATTTATAACACACAGCCTCTAGCAATCTCTGATTCAATTTTATTGCAATAAAAAATGGCATCGTATGGAGTTGCTCTTCATTTTAATCACACGCCTTCTTCTAAATATTTAGCAACCAAAAGTAATTTTCAGGCTAAGGCAGAGAAGACTGTTTCGTTCGTTGCAACGGAGAAACAGAAGAGGGTGTCGCTTAAAGAAATCGGATTGCAAAGAAGCATAGAATCCAATATTATAGCTTCTCTCGCGGTGCTCATTAGAAGAGCACCTCGAGAAATCTTGAAGCCGCCAGATACAAAAACGATACGTTGGGCGGAAATTGTTATTGACCAAGTGAGTCTGGTTTCTTTAATCTCTTTTCTAGTTAGTGTACTCTCTCTATATATCATGAATTTATGATACGAGCTTATGTTAAACTTGTATTTGTGCAGGCTATTATCAACTGCAGATTCTTTACGCTCATTCCGGTTGTGGGAACGTTGGTTGGCTCAATTTTGTGCTTTGTTGAGGTATGAGTTCAAGATTTTTTTTTTTTTTTTTTCATAATGGATTTTTTGAAAGTAAGCTCAACTGCTATGCTTTTGATTTGGTTCTCAGGGTTGTTTCCTGATGCTAGAGTCTTACATTGAGGGTTTTCACATAGCAACTCAGAATTTGGACCATGGGAGGATGGTGGAAATGGTTATTGAAGGCATAGGTATTTAATCTATTAGCCTACTACTTATACTGTATTTTCTTCGGTCACATTGTATATCTATGATTTTTTTTTATTATAAATATTTATCAACTTCTCCTCCTTTGCAGATGTGTTCCTCGTAGGAACTGCTATGCTTACCTTTGGACTAGGCGTGTACTCCATGTTTATAGGCTTAACGAGATCTAGTGGGCTTTTGGCCCGTGGATCTAATCGTTCTACTCTCTTTCATCCAAAGGTGAGCTATTTATCGTTTGATTTGTGACCGTCAGTAGGCTTTATGAGCGAGTAGAGTCATCTAATATAGTTTTCTCGCGAGATGTTACCAACAAGTTATTGAACAGGCATTCGAAATATTATATAAATCTGTGATGCAGACAAAAAGCAGACTAACTAGTAAAATGAGAGTTATTTTAGAATTAATTTTGCGTTAGGTTGTAAATAAATGACATGAATACCTCCCACTCGCTCCCTTGTAGGAGGAAGTACCTCTGAAAGTTCACCGACGGTGCGCGTGGCAGCTCTAAAACCTCTCGTCTTAGTCTGAAATAACAGAACCAAAGACTGCTTGAGTAAATTCTAAGCGTGCTGTTCTAAAATGAAACGAGCCCGTGTATTGTCAATTTATGTCCTGGGCATTGCTAGATGGTATTATTTCCTTATTGAATACTTAAAAGCCGATTGTTCTGATCTCACGTCTGCTTTTATTTCAGATGCTCTCCGGTTGCTCCAACACGAACTCAATCCCTCAGGCGAAGTCAAGATTAGGGCACGCGGTTGTGATGCTCTTGAAAGCAGGGGCGCTGGAAAAGTTCAAGAACGTGCCGTTGACAACGGGATTAGATCTGGCTTGTTTTGCTGGGGTCCTAGTTTTCTTATCGGCGTCCATGTTTCTCTTATCACAGCTGCATCGCGGTCCAGAGGAGAGAACCACGGTTGAGCCGAACCCGCATACGGTTTAGCTTCATAGAGAACATCTGACCATCCGAATGTTTTAACGGTGCAAGGCCAGTGTTAAAGAAAACATGTAGAGTGGTGTAGAGAGTTGATACACGCTCCATTTATTTATTTATTTATTTTAATTTCAAAAGGCTGATCACATTGGAATCGGAGTATTCAAGGGTGTAAATGAATGGGTTCACCAATTAAACTAAGTAAACAGAGCTGTTGAACAAATTCTATGAGAAGAGCTGAGAAATAGTGTGAAGCAGAGGTAAAGAGCGATGACAAGAAAACCCTACTCCATAAAGGGCAAAAGAAAGGGTGTGAGACCGCATATTCACGGTATCCTTATCTCCCAGAAATCAACTTTTAAATGACTTATAGAGTATATGCTAAAAAATTTTAAACTTACACTTATATACCCTCACTTGCTTTTGATAACAACTATATACCCTAAAGTTTTTAAAACCCGGTACTTAAATACCCTAAAGTTTCTAAAACTGACACTTAAAAACCCTAAAGTCTTTAGAATTTACATTTAAATACCCTCAAGCTTGCATAATCCAGAGTATTTATGTGTAAGTTTTAAATACTTTAAGGTATTTAAGTGTCAATTGTAAAAACTTTAGGGTATTTAAGTGCCACAGAAAAAGAATGAGGTATTTAAGTGCAAGCTTAATTAATCATGGGTATTTTCTTGCTACCAAATACAAGTTGGGGTACATAAGCAAAAAGTAGGTGAAACAATAGGGCTTACAAGCGCTGTTTAGTCAATGAACTGCAAATTACCTGCCACAGCAAAACAGTTTGGTTACACAAAAATTTTACAAAATAAGAAAACAAAGCCTAAATAAAAAATAACATTAAATGAAAAGAATTTAATATGAATCTATGCTGCAGGAAAAAAAATTTATGCAACCATGTTCTTCCGTTGTAAGTACAAAAAGAGAACACAGAAAAGGAGACTTTACACCTTGATAAAAGCACGTAGGTGCTTCCTCCATCTTATCTACTTTTATTTAGTGAAAGAATCACCTCAAAACTGTCATCCAGAAGATACAGTTATAGCGTGTTATCATACAGGATATATTCCACAACATATTTAAGAAATGAACTAAAACTAGAACTTAGGACTACACATGACATGTGATAAGATGCTTAGGGGAAAAAAAGCATAAATTACAACAACACTGTCAAAAAGATGTACATATGTCTACATTGAAGCAAGAAGGTCTCGCATTTCTCCCACAGATGGAATGCTCTCATTAGGATATATCTTGGCAACCAATTGAGCAAAGCTCTCATACTTGTCCAGAAATTCTTTCTGCAGGGCAAGGATAGAGGAAGTCAGATAAGTTAGCAAAAGATAAAAAGTTTTCAAAGTGCTAGTAATATGTGTATTCTAGTGAAAGAGACTTCAGGGAAAGAATATTAACATATAATTTGAGCTCAGCATAGTTCTAACTGAGATCTTTCTCAAGCTCTTCTAAAGACAAGAACTACACAAATGGTAATACTTAATGTGACTACCGTTTCTTACTTTGAGAAAATGAACTCTATAACAAGATTTCCAAGCGTTAACCCAAACCCTCCCTGCCAATGTACCAATCAACCAATATGGTTCAAGGCCAACACGTTGTATTGGTTACTTCACTAGGATACCCAGTGTTGAACGCCTAAAAAACAATTCACTAGCGTTGTAATGATGTACTACCTATTATTGTCTGAGCCGGCAAATGTATTGAGATGACGGTGAAGATTGCTAAAAGATCTGGCACCAAAATCTATAGTCGTCTTGAAGGTTTCTATTGTTGGAGAACTTTGAGCATACTTTGCCGACATCATTAATTACAGATTTCTAGAGGAATATAAATAAAACCGATTTGAAATGAAGTTACAAGCCATTAGGTTTGAAATAACAGTTCAAGAAATTCAGCCACCTATGCTGTCATGAAAATCAATCTTGGGAGTATACTAGAAAAAATACCTTGCATTTATCCCATAAGGATGGCAGCAATTCCTCTGAAGTCAAGTTCCTTTGCAATTTCCTATACATGGCATTGATGGATTTGTCAACCTGTCCGAAGAGGTAACTGAAAGTTATCTATCCAGGTGCTAAAAAAACAAAAAAGCAAAAAAAAAAAGTAATTAAAAAAAAAGCCAGTTGATCGTCTTCAAAAGCTTTACCCCAGACAAACTGGATTTCAACATCTTTCTGAGGTCTGTCTTTGACAATCCAAGCTGAAATGGGATCTGCAGAATTAAAACAGACTGTCAGCCAATAATCAAGGTTGATTTTTTAAACGCTTCCACATGATCTTCCATCCACAAATGCACCATAAAGAGAAATAATCTTCCATCCACAAATGCACCATAAAGTGTAAAGCCTCCAAAAGGGACAAAAAGAAAAAGTACATGTGAGCGTACACATAAGAAGCATGAATCAAGCACAACAAAATATCGAACGTATAATTACGTGGAGCAGTCAAATAAAGATTAAGATGGATCAAAGTTCCTAAAAGAAAGAAGAGAATCCAAATGCAAAACTAGATGCTCGCCGTGAGTTTATCATTATTAGGACCAATGAGATTTTGCTAAGATGTAAGTAAGCTATGAAGGCAATTCTTTGATCGGGCCTCAAAAGAAACCCAACTACGACTCCTCTCCTAAGCACAAGATTATTCAGAATGATTAAGTGATTATCATGAAAAACCAAGTTAATGACTAGATTTAAGATCAAAACTAAATCTAACATGCAAGAAGTCATATTTCTAGGGGTTTATATGCGAAATGGTTCAAATTTAAAAATAAAAGTAAAAAATAAAATGAAAAAAACACTCAGGCTTCGTTCACAAGGATGTAGATAAGTTTATAAGATAACTTTGGAGTCAGTTATGATCTTAATCAAAAGGATGTTACTGAAACAAAAAATGAGAACAGAGAACTATTCAAACCTCATTGAACTAAATGAAAATTTTCTTACCCGATAACTGAGGAACAGGTCCAAATGTAAAAGAAAGTGTTGCCAAAGTTGGGAACTATAGGAATTTCTTTTTTGGGCTCCGCATGGAGGAAGGTTTTGTCGAGCTGGAAATCAGATAACAATAAAGAGTCGTGAATCCTTGATGAAGATTCACAGATAGACTTGTCTAAGAAGCTTCATTGTGGTTTTAAATTGGATGCACTATGTAGGTTATGCATGCCGGGTATCTCTCCCATATCGCACATGGCATGGTCAGGAAGGTTTTGAATGCAAAACAATCTGATACACTGGAGGTATCCGGCACAAATGAGTATTTACAAAAGTGGTTTTCGAGATAAAGGGATGGGATAGAGATAGTTTTGAGTATGTTTATACCCAAAAGCTATACGAAGAGGAAATAATTGACTCCACTGGCGACCAGACGAGTGAGTAAGCTCCTACCTTATGGCTGTATAGACTTCCAAAGGCAGTCATGCATTTTTGAGAATTATGGCATGAGTTGAAAACAAGGCATCTATATTTGATAAAGGAAGTGGTACTTCAGGAATGAAGTAATCTAACAATTGAAATTATTAAAAGAATGTGTAGGTTTGATTGAGGAAGCCAGACTGCTGCTACACCTTCAGATAACATTAGATGAATGAATCTATAGGCAGACAATAGTAGAAATGGAACACGAGAAAGTCGCATTGACATGAAGAAAATTTAGTGATTTCTCACCTCCTCAGGTGTAATAGTGTACATTAGATCCTCAATTTTCCTTGCAAACTGAAACAGTTTTTCAAATTGCTGCAGAAAGACAATTAGATAAATCAAATAAGCACTTGTTCTTATACTCAACAGAAGCTAGAGCTCGTTTTAACAGCAGGAACAACTTATGTTGAGCCCTGAAGGAAAAGCAATGAGAAAGTACAAGTTGAGAGAGCTTGTGCTTACAATATAAATGATCATATTAATATGACGAGTGCATGCTTGTTCATATGATTCACTAGCCTGATGATAAAACTTTGCAAGTGTTGGCACAACATTAGCCAAATCATAAAGGCTGCATCCAAACACATCATGTGAGTAAATTGTCTGATACTCAGAGTCAATTTGATGGATTAAGATGAGTTGAGCGAGAAATTAACAACAAATGAAGAAGCATGAGACTATAACAAATTGACCTTATCCCATCATTTGGATCACAAAAGAACATATTAAGACAAATGATTGTTGGATAACCTGTTCTGGAAAGCTGCATAGTTCTCCAAAAGTATAATGTCGGCATGCTTCTGATCACCTTGTGCAATCTTCTCTAATGTCCCAAACATTATGCTGACCTGTTGCAAGTCCCATGCTGATTAACTTCAGAAGTCCAAATTTAACCATTTAAAATCCTAAAAATAAAATAACAGCTAGATAAGACCTAGATTTGTCTAGCACATAAAATTTATAAATGAAGGTCATTCAAGACCATATGTATCCCATGACGATAGCAGCTTCACTTACTGCCATTCATCAATAACACAGGCTCTCCCAAACTTCAATATATCAGGTCCGAGTTTATAACGATAGGTTAAGTCCTCCTCATTAAACTATTCTTTATAGGAGGAAATACAATGAAATACTCAACAGGACTTTTAAACTAAAATTTGCATTATTTCTTGCGACTTCAAAAGAATAATGGTTATTATTTGTCATACGAGGAACATCGACATGCATCGAGAGAGATAATGGCATCCTTCCCAAATCTTTAAATAAAAACAGACGTACATATGCATGCATGCACAAATATGCAGACCTATATATTATGAGAGTACCGGTTTCCAAAGGAGACCACTGGCAGAAAAAGATCATTTTACCGTCAACTGAGATTTATCAACACCATTTATGAACCGCTAGTTTAACAGACCCACCAAAGATTTTGTACTTTTAATTCATGATATTTAACCTTTCATCAGACAGTTGCAAAATTATCAGTTTTACTATAACAAAACATTTTCACCACTATATTAAGTAGAATAAGTAATTCAT
>BQKN01066242.1:661281-679313 GCA_022839385.1 Asparagus kiusianus
TATTATAACAACTGGCAATAAATTAAATCATTGACCTGAAGTGCCATAAAACTTTAATATTCAATATCTGACAAAATTTACAAGAGTTATGTGAATAGATTTGTAATGATGATTTTCGAGCAGATTATTGCCAATAGAACATACCAGTAATAACCTGATTTTTTTTTTCCATGTAGAACCATCGGCTCATATGGGACTGATTATGAAAATTTTGTTCCACTCAAAATATTTCAGTTTTGTTTAACTGAAATCTATGCCATAAAAATGATATTTCAGTTATCTGACAAACTGAATTTTATGTGCTGGATTTTATTAAATGAATTTATTTTATAAAGTACAGAAATAGTTTTATTAGACTAAAAGCGATTGTGCAGGAAATAAGTGCCCAATAGTTTTATTAGACTAAAACGATTGTGCAGGAAATAAGTGCCCAATGTAATAAGAGTCAGCCTTTACTTATGTATATGGGTCTCTGACTCTGTGTCCGAATTGCATTCTCACATATTATCATGTTGAAGGCAAAGTTTAAACACAATTGGAACCATTTCTCAGACACCACTTTTACATGCAGTAGTTTCATTATAAGAGCATAATCTAACAATTCTTTTATCTGACAGCCTCAATATTAGCTGATTCCATTTCAAAAGTAGTGAGAGAACAATACCGATTGAATATCCTCTCTCATATGTCTGAGCTTGACATTGAATATCCGTAACCACTCATCCATGTCATCCACACATGCAGTAGCTGCTTCTAGTCCCTGTAATACCTGAAGAATTTGAGATTGCATGGTTCAAGTGAGTCCCACACATTAAGATCAGAAGAATAGATATTAATTGACAAATCTTACAACATATTCAAAATTATTGGAATAAATGAACACAAACATATCATTTGTCTTATAGATCTTTACCTCTTGTATCTGGGGTTCACTGCCCAAAAGGGCATGAACATTTGCAGCTTCTAAAGCAAGTAGCTCCCTCTTTAATCTTTCAGAAAATGCCTCTGCTTCACCAATGCCCATGACATACCTGCAAAATATCATGCTAAATGAAATCAACTGATCTAACAGAAGATAAGTATAGCGAAATGTGACAAGAATAATCCCTAATGGCAAAAGAGAAAAGAAAATGGAAATTAGACTTCCTTCTAGTATTTGAGTTATTTTTCTTTTTACTCTTTACACATTTAAAAGAGCCAATATGATAAGTACAGACCACATCAACTGAATTCGTTGGAGAGATTAGATATATGCACTTATGCAGCCTTACTCACATAGTGAAGAGGTTGTTCCCCGACTCAGAAACTTTGACCTCCAGGACACATTAGCAATAACAGCAGCCATAAAAAATAAAAGGATAGTTACTTTTATTGCTGACATGAGCATGAAAAAGTATAGCTTGATTGTGCATGTCTTTACGCAGGATGTTCACACATATTACATAAACTAATATTATCGAGGGAACCACATCAAGAACATAAAGTCATCACTACTAAACGATATCAGTACACCCAACTTTCACATCCTGTTTTTGTATATGCTAATTTGTTGTTTATGCAACCTTTTACCAGTTTTACTACCAATTTATCAGACTAAGTCTGGCTTATTGAAGATAAGTGAGCTGAAAGAAATAGGCACAACCTACCACCTATAAGTTTAACACTGTAGCCTTTGACAATGATCTCGGTTCAATATTGTTAGCCAGAATGAGAAACCAGGAATTGCGACTCAGTTAATACAAATGTATAGTATTGTTCATGGGGCTCTACCACTTGTTAGAAACTTAGAAGTTCAGGCTAAAGACCCAACTAAGGAGACTTAATGCAATAGGACTACAGGAGTAGCTCTGCTTTTCAGGCACGTCATGTTATTGGTCTTTAAAGATGGAGGCATGAAGCATAACTCTCTTACTGACCAGCACAAAAGGCTGAAGGACATGTACAAGTAACAAAATTCCTATTAAACTAACAGATAAAACATTACGTAAACAAAACTTCAGCTAATTGAGGTAAACTTATCTGCAATATAAATTAAGAAGGAAGAGGACAAAGTTTGTTAGCTGTGATCTAGTTAAAGGTTAAGATGAGCCCAAGGGCATAGTTGGTGAAAACTCCTTGTCACTGCATGTAATATGTGAACTTCTTTGGTGCAAGAACCAGCTTTGAGAAGACAAAACAGTGAGAAGACATACGTGCCAAGAAGAGCCTCCATGTCCTCTTCTTCAGCTTGTGAAACAAGGTCCCTCTCAACGGTAACTTTTGAGTCACTTTGTGTCAAAACAGATGCAACTGGACCGTCTTGGGCTTTCACCTGATGAGTAACTTTTGGGGTGTTCTCCTAAACCAAAACCAAAACCATCCACACAGCAGTCAGTACCACCAAAACATAGATATGTAAATATGAATGATTATCTGTAAGCATGCGTCTATGAAGGATTATCTGTAAGCATGTGTCTCATACCTAGCATGTAGAATAGATATGTAAATATGAATGATTATCTGTAAGCATATGTGTCTCATACCTAGCAGGTAGAATAGATATGTAAATATGAATGATTATCTGTAAGCATGTGTCTATGAAGGATTATCTGTAAACATGTGTCTCATACCTAGCATGTAGAATGATATGATCCAGCAGGTGTAGTACAAGGAGTGTGATAGCATAAGTAAATAGTGTACCATGTTGGGTAACTAAAGGTGAATAGGGATATACCTTTGCCCAGAGAGCCATCTCGACGATATCTATGCCAACAACTCTAGGCATATGACCCATTATCTCCTTGCACATGTTAAAAATGCATATAAGAAGCCGATTCCTACAATATAGAAGACATCAAGAGAAAAAGTGCAATTTTTTACTGTCAAAGTTCAGTTGAAAGGCTTTTAATTAAGCATTTCAAAAGGAAACAAAACTAGGGGTGGAAATGAACCAAATAATTAACAAATAGTTCGATAATTGTTCGAATAACTATTCAATCATATTCGATTTGGTAGTTCATTTAACACTAAACATATATTTTTTAGTATTTGAGTTTGCTAACGATTAGAATTTGACCAGAGGTATATTCGATTCGTTTGTCTATTAAATATTCGTTTAAAATTGATCACATGTTATTATTTGTATTATTGCATTTATGATGTCGTATTTTTAACCCACTTACAATTTGTACTTAATTTTTATATACTGATTTTAAGACTTAAATAATATTAAATCTGTTTTCTAATTAAATTTTGATTTAAATATATATGCATCATATATTATAAATGAATAATTTTTATTTATGAATTTTAATACTACTTGAAAATTAAATTCTTTAGCGGAATAAATATACTTTGATATTCGATAAGTATTCGTGAGTATTCATGAATATTTATCAAATACCAAGTATTCGAGTTCGAATTTGAAAAACTAGATATATGAATATTAGAGTCCACATTCGAATTCGATAATTTTAAACAAATACAAATACGAACACCTTAGTATTCGATTCGATTCGATCGTTTACCACCCTTAAACAAAACCTGATCATACTAAGAAATAATTCTATGATAAAGAGCGGTCACCTGTCATCTATGTTACGCATCGTCCACTGTGGAGGGGCCACACTCTGGCTCCTGAGATTATCAAAACCCTAAACAAAAATATACAAAATTTTAAACAGATAAAAAGCACTGTATATTGTCGGAAAATACTACAATTACATTGCTGAACTAGTAGTTTTTTTGCCTACTATTAATATACTGAACCATCATAGAGCACATATGCAAATAAAAAGAAGACAAAGGAAAAGAAAACTTACCAACATGAAGGTACAGCCAGTAGGATCATTTGGAACGACCTCCACTTTTATAAGATGTTTTAGCTTGTAAAGTTTTGCAGGCTACACATGCAAAACAAGTAAGCATGGTTAAACTAAGCAGCTATTTTGTTAATGCATGCTTAAGAAAGTGAGAGAAAAATTTGGTTATTGACCTGCAAACAGTAAATAAGAAGGCAACAACAGATAGAAATTGTTAATTTTTATTCTTTATTTCTTTCAAGGGAAGGAAGCACATATGACATCTTTTTCAAGTAGATCTGGAATCTTCCATCTATAAGAGATGTTATGGGCTAGAAAATATTAAATCTTAACATATAGAAGATTCTAATTATAGTTAGTCACAAACAAATATGCAAGGCATAATTAGTTCTAGTAAGTGATCCCTATTACACTTTAACCCAATTGTGTTGACCAGCAGAATAAATTCTCTCCATTTAGATCTATTAAACGTAATGATCCTCATTAAACTATCAGTGCAATGGAAATAAGTACTGAGGAAAAGGAAATTTTTCTGTATGCATAAAACTGCCAGAGAACCATATAACATGAACAAAAAAACTCATTATGGGACCAAAATATCACCTCAAGAACTCCTCCAGAAGAATATTTCAGTACATGAAGAAGAGCTTTAGGCTTTTGACCTTGCGGTGAATATGTGGCTGCATGATCAGAAACTGATTAATATATGAGCCATAAAGAATATAAGGCACTAGGAGATGCCAGAAGAAATTCACATTTTACACCACTTAGGTCCAGTTATCAAGATTAACACCAAAGATGTACTCCAATTTTATTAATTGAGAATTATTTACATATTGCACCTCATAACCAAGCAAAGACCTCTCCTCATAATCGGATACATATCACTCACGACTCAGGTTTTAACTCTGACCATTCATATGACAGGTCACAATAATTGACCAGGATTCTATACAGCTAAAAGTAAATCATATTTATCTTTTGCTGCTTGACTATGCACAATAATGCCTCCACAATCAATAACTACGAATTTTCCAGTCTTTGCATGTCAAAGTTCATGCAAGTTGCCACAAGAAATAGGTCAATATAAAACATTTAAGCTGTGAGATTAGTTTAAATGAAGTGTATCCAATTTGTATGTCTAAAGGAGCTGATTATGATCGACAATGTGGTGCCAAGTAAATCTTCTAAGATTTTCGATAAGTTTTAAACAGTTGAGGGTACATGAAAATTTTAAATTTATGAACCATGATGGATTGGAAGAAACTGACCATACTGTTGTTGCTTTAGCACAAAACGCCAGATGCAAGGGACATAATACAATTACTGAAACATTAAGGGAAAATGGTGCAATAATTTATTAAATTCATACAGAAACACGAGATTTTTATCGATTTAATAGTTAGATAAAGTTGCATAGCAATGCTCTTATATATTGTCTATGACTCTATGTACCCATGGTCTGAACCCTTTTGAGTCAAAGAGCATGAGAACCTAAACCATGACCTCTTATACTCTCCGCCATTCAGATATTAAAGCATTGACGGAATAGCCTTCGTGCAGCTATGACAGCCTTAAAGGGTTCATTGTTTAAAATGACTAATGAATATGAAGTGAGAGGTACCATCTAGCCTAAATGATTATGTTGATAAAAACACAACCAGCTCATTTCCGTTTAACGATAGAGGCAATCTAATCACTAATGCCATGTCAATTGTTTGTCAGTAATTTCATTCAACTTCGCAATTTTTCAACAAAATTAGATAAAAATTACTCCAAGCCTACTTATTCGTGCTCTCTTCATTATCTAGATTAGCCGGTCAAGTCTAGACTAAACGTTTCTGTTATAGCCATATTAGTGATGAAAAATAATCTCCAATCAATGGCAGACAAGTGTCTCACATTATGCGTAATCAAGTCAGCGCTTTAAGATAACCAAAGGCTCAATTCGGTCGACTCGACACACCGACATCTTGTGAGGACGACTCGAAAGGCATTATGTGTCTGAAACTTGGCTAAGTCGACTGCTTAATCATCCCACTCGGCCGATTAATCGGCCGACATCTTGCGAGAGCAACTCAAAAGGCACTACTTCTCAACCACCGGATGAGTAGAAAAGTGACGAAATACCTCGAGCCTCAAGCCCCCCCCCCCCCCCGATGCACTGACGACCAATCACATCGCAATAAATGTCATTAAATGCATTATGGGTGTCATCATTCCTCTTTAACCTCAACAGTCTTTATGACACATCGGACCACGTCAGCACCGCACACCCCCAATCAATTCGCATTACATATCGAGGTGATCTCTCCTCCACTCGTCACCCGACACGTGTAAAGCAGAGACTGACGTGACCGTCATCTCATACTCAGCCGAAGTTATCATTCTACCATTCTACCACCACTATAAATAAGGATACTATTTTCAATAATAGGTAAGATCTTTATCTACCCACTGTGCTTAAAAACTATTGTAGTTCATTTTTACTTCTCCACTCAAGTAAATCACTGACTTGATCGTCGGAGGAATAATCAGAGAACCCAACTCTGCCCTCTTACGACCTGCTATTTGTGCAGGGAAGAAAAGCTTACTTCAGAAACAGACATTCGGAGGTTTAGAGGACCTCCATCAACATAATCACTCATTTTATTTGACTATTTGATATCAGATTTGCTATTTGTGCAGGGAAGAAAAGCTTACTCCATAAAGAGAAACAGATATTCAGAGGTTTAGAGGACCTCCCTCAACTTAATCACTCCTTTCATTTGACTATTTGATATCAGACCTCAACAGTTTCGCATTGATAAGAACAAGACCAGCTCATTTTTGTCCGTAGAAAGTTAATAATAAAGGAAAATTGTGCTGCTACAGTTGTTTTACTAATCAGGCACCTCCAAATGCAGCATTGTTCTCAGCTAAAGCAGCAAGAAACCCTAACAAACTCGAATTGAAACAATTACTCGTCAATCCTCTTTATACAGAAAATTCAGATAACCAATTTCAGCAGCAAAATTCTACTGACCTAGTTTGAAGGGAAAAAAATAAAAGGATCTGCATCGAAAATTACCAAAATATCAAGAATGTAAGAGGAAAACTTACTTGTAAGAGCAAGAACCCTCGGCTTCGACATGTGACGATTCAGCCGACCAGATTTCGCCCATATGCTGTTGCTTTTCGTCACTCGAATCGCGATCGCGATCTTCTGCTTGCCTTCACCGACATCGATCGCCGCCTCCGCCGCCTTCCTCAGCTCCTCGTCGTCTGCCCTCGGCTTCGCCATTGCTCTCTCTCTCTCTCTCTCTCTCTCTCTCTCTCGATCTAGATCCAGAGAAACCTGAGATTGCTTCGAGATGAACAAATAGTATCAAATTGAGCTCGTACTCTTCTTGGACTACAACTGATCAACTCTGGGATTTTGTGCTGCGCTGAATCAGGTTCCGGGTTCAGAGAAGTCGGATGCTGACCTGCAAGTCATGCGGTCCGAGCGGCGGAACAGGTTAAAGTTTGCTGGTATAAGTTAACGACCCGGCACTTACGACGTGGAGACCGACAGCCTGGCGGTTGGCGTGCGCTGCACGCGGGGATTTAGGCCTTTTAGCCGCTGGTTTTGGGTTTGTGCGATTTGGGCCGGGTATGGAAAAGTAAAGAGTTATGAGCTGGCTAGGAAAGTTAGGGCCTCAGCATCATGATTATTAGTTAATGGTCGTGATCATTATTTAGGAAAGCAACAACGCTTTTTGGCTCGCGGTTGAACCGCGAGCCAAAAAGACTTTTCGTTAGGAAAGTGACCTCAAAATAACAACTACTACTAAACCTTTATCCCAAATATTTAGGGTTATCTACATGAATTTTAATTTTTCATTTCATTCCGTTATGAGTCATCTCCTCCGTTAAGTTAATCTCAATCTTATCCTAAATATTTAGGGTTATCATGATTGTTAGTTAATGGTCGTGATCATTATTTAGGAAAGTGACCTCAAAATAACAACTACTACTACTACTAAACTTTTATCCCAAATTTTTAGGGTTATCTACATGAATTTTATTTTTTCATTCCATTCCGTTATGAGTCATCTCCTCCGTTAAGTTAATCCTAACCTTATCCTTCTTAATTGCTTCAAACCAAATCATTTTAAGTCTACCTCTAGATCTCATACCCCTATTATTTGTAATACTATCACTTTTCATAATCAGTGTGCTAAGGGGTCTCCGTTGTACATGATTGTTATGGTGATTTCAGTCGTCAAATTATGATCCCTTATCAACAACAGACAAATCCCCCCCATTACGTCCAATTCAGTCAACTCAATCCTTAGGTCCCGATCTAGCCGACTCGCCGAGTCGACATCTCACTATATCGGCTCGAATGACGATATTTGTCAGTCCTCTTGTCGAAGATGACTTGAAAGGCTGTACTTCTCAACACCCCTCGATACAAGCAAAAAACAACATCGACCTCGAACCTCCCGCTGACAGCGCGTCAACATCACATTAAATGATTGGCAGGCGTCATCATTTCTCTATCCATGGCACTATTTATGGCACATCAGACCACGTTGGCTTCGTACGCCGTCTATTCCATCTCATTAATGCCGATGTGGTCGCGCTCATTCCGTGACCACTCCACAGTCGACACATGTAAAGTCGACGCTAACTCAACCGTTAGCTTAGACTCGATCGAAAGAGACCAAAATGTCCCTCCTACATGACTATAAAAGGAAAAACTATTCCCAACGTGAGGGCAAGTAGTTTTCTTGCAGTTTTCTCCATTCAACTGCCCTTGAGAATTGCTACAGTTCACTATTTTCCCTCACTTAAGTACCTCGCTAACTTGATCGTACGAGGAACAGCGGGGAAAATAAACTTCATCCTCTTACGAGTTGCTACTTATGTAGGAAAGAATAGCTCAACTCAAAATCAGATATTCAGAGAAGTTAGCGGTCCCTAATCAACTTAGTTCATATTAGTTTACCTGTGTGATTTAGACCATCAACAATGATCAAACCATCTTAATCTATTCTCTTTCATTTTATCCTCAATAGGAGCAACCTCTAATTTACTATGGATACACTCATTTCATATCTTATCTTTTAACATATACTCACAAGACCATCACATCATTCTCATTTCTGCTACACTCATTTTTGAATATGTTGTTTTAAAATTGCCTAATACTCTCGCTCATAAAGCATAGTTGGTCTTAAAACCGTCCTTTAGAATTTTCCATTTAGTTTCATTGGTATTCTACGATTGCATAAGACTCCCAAAATACTTTTTCATTTCAACCATCCTGATTTAATTCGATGCACAATATTATCCTCTATCTCACATCATGCTAACGATTGATCCTAAACAGCAAAAATGATTAGTTTTAGGTATTTCTTGGCCATCAATATATATCATAAGCTCTCTTCATGTCCTAGTTTTACTAAAATTGTACTCCATATATTCTATTTTTATTCTACTAATTCTAAAACCTTTATGTTGTAGTCGTTTTAGAGCTAAAAAGTAATCTCCAATCGATAGTAGACAAGTGTCACACATTATGCGTAACCAAGCCAGCACTTCACTTCAAGATAACCAAAGGCTTAGTTCGGAAGACTCGATACGCCGACATCTCGTGCGGATAACTCAAAAGGCGTTATATGTTGACCCCTGACTAGGCCGACTTCTTGACCAACCTACTCGACCAACCATTCAGCCGACATGTGCAGGGAAGAACGGTCTACCTCAGAACTAGACATTCGGAGGGTTAGAGGATCTTCGTCAACCGAATAACTTCGATTTCATTGACTGTTTGATATCAGCCATCTTCACTTTAGATTCAAGAGCTTGTCTCCATCCTTCTACTTTCAAAATAATGCCTCTTCTAATTTCATCAACTAACACTATATCATCTGTAAATAACATACACAATGGTATTTCATCCTGAACGTGCTTAGTAAGTTGATTCATAACTAATGCAAAAAAATAAATACTTAAAACTAACTCTTAGTGTAAACCTATGGTAATAGAAAATTGTTTAGTCTCTCATTCATTAATTCTTACTCTAATTGTTACTCTATCATACATATCTTTAATTACATCAATATATATACTAGATACATATTTTTTTTCTAATACCCACCGCATTATCTTTCTAGGCATTCTATCATAAGTTTTTTCTAGATCAAAAAAACGTTTATAGATTTTTTTCTCTTCCCTCTATATCTCTACATCAACCGTCTTAATAATATAAGGAGTTAAAGTGACCTCAAAATCATTATTCTAATTCAAAATAGATGCACTTTTTAGAGACACCTCTGAATAGAGATATAGCGTATGTACCTTCTATGTAGATGATGATCTGGATTTTATCAGAACCATCCGCATATGAATAAATAGCTCCTCACTTATAACATGAGTGGTTTTGTATGACGTGTTGTCCTAGATGACTATTGGATTCACTGTTTTGTTAAAGTTAATTGTAATTTATGTCGTGTACATTTGTACGTTTGATTAGTTGGTCTAGTTTAAAATTTGTGTTTTTTTTAGCGCTTGTGCTTCTGGATGCATTTTTTAAAATGCCAGATAAATTTTCCAACTTCCCTTGGGGTCATTTGCAATTAAGTTGCGGCTTGAGCCCCATTTTAATTTTAACTTCAATAAAATGAAATTGTGGCATAAGTCCAAATATGGGTAAATTGTTGAGTTGAATACATTAATGCAGTCGTGATTTCATCTTTATAATATTAGTTCAACAAAACAAACAGTTGTACTTATTAATTCAAAACGTCTTGCTTGTATACATCTACAATTACAATCCATTCAATTCAAGCGAGACAATCTCGGTGCGCCGAAGTTGTTTCCTAGTCTACACTTTGTCACAATCAAAATCCTATTCTGCTGCAAGTGCTGTAGTGTGAGGTTTTTAGGTCCATATTTAGCTATGCTATTCCGTGTTAGGTTCGGGTCCATTATCACAATGTTTTCAGACAACTCACCCGCTGATTATGTGCCTTCACTTTTAGTAGGTTCACAATCAAATATCAACTCCATGTTTCACCTAACAAAACCTATTCATTCTCATCAGGATTCATGACTCCTGAGCCGCTAACAAGGAACTAAAACCTCATCCATCTCCATTTCATCTCCAAGGTGGAGTTAGCCAGAAAATGA
Organism: Asparagus kiusianus; assembly: GCA_022839385.1. Lineage (NCBI taxonomy): Eukaryota > Viridiplantae > Streptophyta > Magnoliopsida > Asparagales > Asparagaceae > Asparagus > Asparagus kiusianus. Next base: position 672,243 of record BQKN01066242.1, read on the forward strand.
CATTGATTAAAAAAAAAAAAGAACATAACGCTTAAAACTTGGAATTTCCCCTGAAAGAATAAATTATTTACTTAATTCATGCTTAACTCTTTTGTGCCAAAAAGAAGGGTGGATTTTACAGAAGCCCCTTAAGGTTGGCCCTTTTTAGATAACCCTTAAGCTTGAGGGTTTTTCGTGTAAACCCTATAACTTCCTCTATCCTGCATAATTCTTTGAAGATTTTTTCATTTTAGTTCTCCAAAGTAACACCACGAAGCCTAATGTGTCAGGTAGCACTTGGCCGAAAAAAGAAAATACCCTCAGCATTCAAAAAATCATCATTTTATTTGCTTTTATTTCTTGATTAATTTTTAGGTGTGAGAGGTATTTTCGCCTTTTTTTCGTTATGTTCCTGGAACATGACAGATAAGATTCAATGGTGGTAATTTAGGGGGTTAAAGCGAACATCTTCAATGAGTTTAGAGAAACTGAAGAAGTTCACAGGGAGAGTTAAGGGGAATTTTGCACCTATTTAAATAGTTAAGGGACTATCTCAAAAACAAAGTACTGTGGTATTGCGCATCATTACTCACGGGAAGTTCTTCTAGCCATCCTTCAAAAGGTGAAGCTCAGTACCCCGAAAGAACTTGGCCTCAGTACCCCGAAAGAACTTGGCCTCAACTTCTTGTTTGGTTTACGAAGATGGTGAAAGGGAGAAAATCAACAAGTTGCCTAAGGAGGCATTTGCTATTATCTGCTATCTACAGAGTTTGGCAAGAGAGGAACTCAAGGATGTATCGGCTCGATGCACATTGCTCCTCAAATTGTTGTTCAGCAACGTCTAGCAGATGTCAAGTGCAAAGTTAATACTGGCCTTTTTACGGTGTTGATGCTGTTCTATTCTGGTGAGATGCTAAAGTATTTGCAGTTTTTTTTTTTTTTTTTTAATGCTCCATGCTTGGAAATAATGTGTTGTGTGTGAGCTGCTTGTATGAGTTTTGATTGCCTGCTGTTGGTTGAGCTGTAAACATACTGATTTTGAGTGAGTGTGTTGCTTTTTTTTGGAGCAGTGTCGCTGTTTTTTCTTGACAAGTTGTGTCTAATCGTAACTTTGTAAGTAGCTTTTGATGAGCATGAGGTGGTGTATTTCCCTGGTTATGCTGGACCGGGTTTACTTGTAAAAGTTTATTGAGCAATAAAGGTTTTCTTACATTTACCAAACAAAATGTCTAAAACAACGTATAAGGAACTCCGTGACGGGGAAAACTTTTAAATTGGATACGAGCATACAAATATTCTGTCCCTGTTTGTTTATCATCCGAAGAGAATAAATAAAAGACCAATTATTGCAGCAATTTTGTACAGCTAATTTCTGCTAATTAAGCAAAACTCCTAGCAGCATCTGCCTTAATAATAATTTTACGTCTCCCATAATATAAAGCATTGATTCCTTTGTCATCTTCCCGTTGTCCTCGATCTTCTGAAAGACTCGGATCAGCTCCAAGCGGATTTAAAAAAGCTTAATGAGTGCAAAATATGCATAGTTTTAGGAGAAGAAGGCCACGCATCAATTGTTGCTTTGGCCTTACTTACGGTTAGGTATGATTCTTAATTTGTCATCATGACCTTTATGTGTAATGACATAATCCACTCGATCCGATCCAAAGATCCTTTGACTTGTTGCGTAGTTACCATGTTCTCGAATATTTCTCTCTTAATCTTATAGGAATTTGGATCTTCTCCACTACAAAAAGTAGTGAAGATACCACTACTTTTAATCCAAACTGTTAATTATCAAGTGAGTTGTTATAATACAATTTAAAACTAACACGTACATACTATACCTCAGCGCATTGCACTCATTCTAAATTTGTACTCAAAAAAATTACAATCACACACTAGATAATCAATGATTGTAATTATGTAGTGGTCCCTCCTAAAAGTTTTTTGATGGTAGAGAGGATCCAAGTGCAATCTTATATGTTCCCTACCAATATTTTTTTATCCTCTTCACTATAAAAAATTAGTGGAGAGACCGCTACCATATTAATAACCATTGATTTATTTACCGGATGATTATAATTAATTCTGAAGTCGGTACTCACCATATCTCTCATAATTTCCGCTTATTTCTAATATACACTCAAAGATAAATCACAATCACGCGCTAAATAAATCAGCGACTATTAATATGATAGTTGTCTCTCCAGTACATTTTCTCACAATGGAGAGGTTCTGAATCCATCCGTTTTTCTAAAACTATTGTCAAAGTTTTTTATTCTTGTAAGTCGCAAACCATGGGGAAAAAATGAAGATCTTCTTCTTGGGAAAATAGGCAAAGGGTATAGCAATTCATCCGGAATATGGTGAATGTTGAATACAAAATAAATCATAACCACTCACTAAATAAGTCAATAGTTGTTTATATATAGTAATGGTCTCTCTAACTATTGTTTTAATAGTGAAGAGGATCTAAATTTAAAATAGATTCTACAAATAAAAAAACAGTTAGTTACAACTTTGTTTTTAACGAATGATGGGAACATGTCAGAGAGCTCCTAGTCGTCTTTCATTTACCTCAAAATGAATTAGTTAGGGGCTGTTTGGTTGTATGTTTTTACCATGTAAAAGGATGGAAAGTGTAAAAAAGTTGGTCTCAATATCAGCTTTCATCACTTTCAATTGTTTGTTTGTAGTTGTGAAAATAATGTAAAGTGATTTCATATGCTGATGTAGCTTGTAAAGTGATTTCATAAAAAAGACATGATTTTAGGAGAAAACTGACATTGAAGTCAGGAAAAAAATAAAAAATAATTCCAACCAATATGATCATTTGAGTAGGGATCAATTTTTACACTTTCCAAACAAACATTTAAAGTTAAATTTGCAAACCAAACAATCAATTTATGATTCCAATGAAATAAAAAACAAACGAAGAAAAATATAAAAGTAAAATTGATGAGGTGGACAACAACTTTTCAACTTGTGTTATAAATACACAAATTTACCAACAACAACCAAACAGTCCCTTATAGGCTAAAAGGTTACACTCCCAATCATAGGGTGCAACCTATCATAATAACATCGGGTTTAAATACTGTAGCACTGAAAAAGTCAAAGGACAGTCAACTGTCCTTGGACACTTGGGTAAAAAACTAAGGGCCTGACATACAGATTGAGATCCTTTACTAATAAGGAGGTTCCTAATATCTTATAATGGAATCTTGGCCTTTGATTTATCAATCAAAGGCCAAGATCTCCTCATGAGCAAAAGTAAGAGGATGATAAGGATGAGATCTTGACCTTTAATTGATAAATCAAAAGCTAAGATTTATTTATTAGGAGATATTAGTAACAATATTTATTAGTAGAGGATCCCAATCCCTGACAAACCCATAAAACTAGGTGACATCGAGTCCTGATGTAGTTTGTAGCTGTTTTTTATTTGGGAAAAAAGCTAGGCCAACTGTGGCCTAGTTTTTTTAGTTCAATTTTAAGCCCTTAACCAGGCCAGGCTTGGACCAACACCCCCTCTAGTTTAGTCCTGACCTGGTTAAGGTGATATACTTTGGCGAGCCCAGATTTTACTTCTTTGCCAAACAGACCTTAAGGGGTGGGGTTGGGTTTAATTTTCAGCCAGGACTAATTAATTTGGTTTAAGTTGGTTTATGGAATACGTGGCAACCCATGGAAACGAGTGATAGTGACACTCGCTTTGGGCGACTGTCGCTAGAACTCCTCGGTAGCACCACAAGTTCTCCTTCCGGTGAATATTTACAAACCAAAACACTACTGTTACAATACTAAAAAGCAAAGAAGCAACCAATTAAACACGTACAAGAAGCAACCAATTAAACACGTACTGATCTTACTTTGCATGCTTAAATTATAATAATTATAATTTCAAGCTTAAGGAGCTGTTTGGTTGCACACTTTTTAAGAAAACTTTTCTCAAAACATCTGACAATGGTAAATTTGTAATTAAAAGTTTTCCAAAGATTTCTGTAAATTGTGTTTGGTTCAACAAAAAATTTACAGAAATATTTTCTATAAAATATCAAAACCTACCAAATTTTACAAAAAGCAATTTCCTCTCAAAATAAGAGGAAATCACCAGAAATCTGACACATACCATATTTAATTAAAAATCTACCAAATATTGTTATTTTCTATAAAGTTATGGGCTATTTTCTTGTTTTGAACCAAACAAGCAAAGTACAAAAAACAAGAAAATTTGTACTTCTTGATTTTTTAAAACTTTTCCTATAATTTTTTTAAGAAATACAAGAAAATCATATTTTAGGTGGAAAACATTTCCTATAATTTCTAGAAATTGAACCAAACACCCCCTAAGACTATCTGGATATATATCCTAAAAACAAACTTCCTTGCGCATTAGATTTACACAAATGGTAAACGATTCGAACCCGTTGACACAATAAACGATCATATAATAAATCGAGCTTTGCTACAGGGACCCAAAATATGGGACCAATAGAGGGGACAAGTAAGGTCTCTCTCTCATATTGAATAATGAGTTGACCATCATTAATGATGATCAACTCATTATCTAATAGGAGGAAGATTGGTCCCATATTTTGGATCATTGAGAAATTTTTCTAATAAATCCCTTTATCTACTGCAATAGAGACTCCCCCCCCCCCCCCCCCTACCCCCAACCCACGCCCACCCCAAAATATGTTTTGCATAAGTTCATTCGTTCCTATTAAGCATGATAATTTGTGTATATTTCTCGACGAGACCTAATTTCAAGTATTCATTAATTTTCTGTTTACCAGTATAAATCGAAATTTCAAATTATTGCCCCATTCTTACATTGATAAAGATTCCAGTTGCATCTTCTCCGATGCAGAAGTTTTTTTTTTGCAAAAGTTGCGTGCAAATTTAACACACCAATTCCCTCTCCGATCAATAGGAATCAACTCTATTAATAACCCCAATTTTCTCTTCGGGGGTGGGGGGGGGGGGGGGGCGCCCGCAAAATTCCAAAACCGCACGTGCCATCCACCTGCCCAACCCCCGTCTCGATCCTCACGTGCCGGGCACGTGCAAAGCCCTTGAATCTCTCGGCCAATTCCCGCTAAGCGCCCAACCCTTGCATTTAATGCCTCCCAACCAATTTTTGAGATCGAACAGAGCAAAAGAACCTCCCGCTCTCTCTTCTCCCCCTCATTTAAAGCGCCCCCGGCAGCTCATTAATTTTCTGCATGCGACTGCGACCCGCCATTAAGATCACCACGCCGCGGTGACCCCATCTCGCGATCCGCTCACTCGCTCCCAAACCGGTAACATTACCGCCCCTCTAATCTCTCCGGCGAAAGCAGCGCTTCTGTATCTCCGCACCGCATCCTGCTGGAACTAAATCCTGTAACAATCGATCGCATGAATATCGCCGACGGGCTCGTCATCGCTCTGCTCCTCCTCGATGACGGTCCAGCTCCGCCGTTATATCTAACGCCTGATTCTGACAACGGAAAGAAACTCCGCCTCTTTACGAACGGCGATTTAACGGCGAATCCCCGGTGAGATCGGAACGAGAAGACTCGAGACGTTCTCGACGCCGATGACGATCCGGTGAACGGCGACGGCCATCGCTTGCTCCAGAAGCTTCCACGGTGACGATACCGCCACGGCGAGGCGGTGGAGGCGTCCATCACCATCCGATCTGCCGCTAGGTTCCTCTCGAATCCGAAGGAATACGATCTTTTCAACAGGAACCTGCGATCCACCGCCGGCGATGATACCGCGGGCGCGATCTCGTGCTCCGTCAACTGATCAGGCGGCGGATCGAAGATCAGATCGTCGAGGCTGGGACGGATCCGAGCGGCTCTCATCGGGATGAAGAGCGGATCAAATCGAAAAACGCCGGCGCGGCAGAGAGGACACGTGGCGTGCGATCGTAGCCACACGTCGATGCAGTCAACGTGGAAGTCGTGAGAGCAGAGCGGGAGAGTTCGTAGAGAGTCGCCGTGCTCGAACTCAAGCAAGCATACGGCGCAGTCTCGTGTGAGCGACGATTTGAGAGAGAATTCCGAGAGAGGAAGCGATATGATGGCGGATTCGTCGAGGCCGTAGGGGGAGAAGAAGTAGTCGGAGGAGGGATCGAAGGAGAAGGCGTTGCTGTTGGGGGGAGGAGACCCGAAGTCGGAGGTCGAGTGGAGGAGGCGTCGCCGGCGCCGGTAGCGGCGGTAACGTCGGCGGAGGCGGCGGAGATAGTGGGATACGATGCGAGCGTAGAGGACGATGAGGGCGGCGGTGCCGATGACGGCGACCATGGCGATGAGGGGAGGGCTGAAGTTGGGGTAGATTTTGGGAGCGTGGTGTTGGGTGCTTGTCGGAGTTTGTATTCGGAGTGGTGTTGGGGATGTTGATGGGCCCCCGGTGTATTGGTATGGCGCTGGGCTCGTCGGAGACGAGGCCATGGTGGTTGGAGGGGGGAACGGTGCAAGGGAGAGAGGAGAGGTTTTTGGTTGAATTTTGTAGGGCCTAGGGGTTATGTTTTGTTTTTGAGAGGGGCTACTGCTGTTGTTGGGATTGAGGTATGGTGCTCTTGCAGACTATGTTTAGGGTTGTCGACTGACTGTATGAGTTTATTACTTGCTTACCTGTGGCTGTAGATGGGAAAGTTCGGTTTGATTCCTCTTTTGTTTTGAAAGTGAAGGTGGTGCTTTTGATGAAGGGACTCAAAATATTGGATCAATAAGAAGGACAAGTGATGTGTCCTCTTCTTATTGGATAATAAGTTCGTCATAATTAATGATGGCGAACTCATTATCCAATAGGAGGGGGACACTTTACTTGTCCCCCTTATTGGTCTCATATTTTGGGTCCTTGAGGAATTTTTCTTTTTGAAGATCAGATTTAGCCATTTACCAGTAGGTGCAAGCTATTGCAAGGGTTGATATGAGATTGTGATTTCCACGGCATGGTCGGGCATTAGCTCACTCTCTCATTATAAACATTTATAGCTAATTGTGGGTAAATTAATGTTGGTAAGTGAAAGCAGTAGGACTTTCCAAGTGGGTAGTTTCACATTCGATTTCCTATACGTTACCAGTGAGGGAAGTCCCA
>BQKN01066242.1:689498-700711 GCA_022839385.1 Asparagus kiusianus
TATATATATAGAGAGAGAGAGAGAGAGAGAGAGAGAGAAATGGAGAAACTTGGTACCAAGTTGCTCCAAGTAACTTGGTAGTGATGTGACCTAATCTTGTCCCTACATCTACATTGGAGTTGGTGAAGGGTGGTTGAGGCTCTATCTTCGAGGTGTGATGTAGGGGCAAGATTATGCCACATCACTACTAAGTTGCTTTAAGCAACTTGGTACCAAGGTTCTTCATTTTTCTCATACCGACGATCGCCTGAATGCCTAGGCGTTCTTTAATATTTTGCTCGGTCGATCGCAGTAAATTCTCACTAAATCTGAAGGACGAAAGCATTTAAAATGAAAATTAGAGGATGAGGAAAAAAATGACCTGAGCGGATCGGATCTGGAGATCAATACCGGCGATCTGCTTGAGGTGCTCCCTGATGAGTCGCTTCGGGTCGTACTCTCGGATCTTCTTCCTCGCCATCGCAACGGGTTCGGATCTCGACTGCTTGATCCGATAAGAGAGTGGCCTTGAAGGAGAGGAGTGGGGATCTGCACGAGGACCCCCTACCTACTGCTCAGAGGAGGAGGAGGAGAAGAGGAAACAGAGGCAGAGGAGGAAATCAAGGGTTTGCTCGGGGGACGAGAAGGTTCCGTTTTGGGGGAGGAGGGATTGGATGGAGATGGAGTCGGATCTGGTGGGTTTGGGAGAGAAGGGAGCGGATTTCAGCGGGAACTGGAAGCGGCGGGTAAAAAAGAGAGGAGGGAGAAAAGCGGAGGAGGCGGTGATAATGTCGCCTCTTTCCGAAACCTGAACATGGGTGGGTGGAAGCTGACGTGGAGTGGGGTGTTAGATATCCCACCCCAAAGCCCTTCTATAAATAAAATATCTAAATGGAATCTATGAAGAAATCCCATCAACCTGCAACTCTCCATACGCCGGACTCACTGTCTGAAAGGGGGGGGGGGGGACAACGAGCGTCAAAGCGCTAGCGAGATCATCTCCACCTCTCCTCAGGAGAAGGGGTAGGAGTATAAGAAAATAGAGTCAGTACATTTAAGTATATATATATAAGTGTGTTGGATGTTAAAATATGTTTTACCGAAAATACCCTTCATCACACATATATGCATCCCTAAAACTCATACATTTGTGCGTAAACCTCTCCCCTTCAAAGTAAACATATAAATACATATACATACATCCATAAAGTGCATCCCTTCAAATTTTTCTCATAATCCCTATTCCTATTAGTCACTATGAATTTTAACATCTATGTTTTATAACTCTTTCATTAAACTTATATTAATCTAATTAAACCATTCATATTCCATAAATATTGATCTCCTTCTCATTCATATATTATCACTAACATAATCTAATTTGACAAAGTACATCTTGTTTATAACGAAAGGAGGTAATGAATAATTTCTTTACTTGTTCCCGCAATATTAAACTGACGAAGAAGGAATCATGAAGATAGTGGTGTCATAATGATTGCATTATGTATTAAGAGCGTTGCTACGGGGACCCAGAATATGGGACCAAGGGGTGGGACTAGTGATGTGTCCCTCCACTATTGGATAATAAGTTGGCAATGAGTTGGCATCACCAACTCATTATCCAATAGGGCAGGGACACATCACTAGTCCCACCCCTTGGTCCCATATTTTGGGTCCTTGAAGCATTAATCATGTATTAATTATGAGGTGTCAATCAAAATTAAATAGCTTGGAAGCTCAAGGGGTAGGAGTTTGTAATTCCAAAAGTGGAGTCTGTTCCTCTTTATCAAGGTTTGACATTTTACTCTCTTCTCTCCTTTTCAGTTGGCTTTAGTAGCGCTAGTCGAAGAAATCTCCAAATTCTCCTTCTTTTTTAGTTGTTTGGATTGGATGGTTTTGGATTTGGAAGATGGGAAATTGTTGGATAAAATATAGGTTTTTTTTTTTTGGCTTGAATCTTTTGTTTAATATTTTCTTATGTTGTTTTTATTATGGTTCTTATGCTGTTGATGATGTTCTCTGCACCTATGAGCCAGATTTTGGAGATTGCACTTATTGGGTGGACTCAAGGTACAATACACGTTCCTTCGGTATGCGTATTGAATTGAGCCTTTGATATTGTATTGTGATCAAATTTATGAGGAAAACTATACAACCAAGAGCTAAGATCACAAAAATTCAGTAGATAACAGGGATCGCTGATTCACTTTACCAATTAGTACTATGGAATTAACACAAAATATGAAAGTTTAGTCATGTATATTCTCGAGTACAACATTGTTTCCCATCGTAATAGTTTCGATGCATAATAAGTATAGGATCATGTAAGGGGCAACTTAAGGTGAAATTTGCTTGAAATTGATTCAGTAATAATGGATGATTCAAGTATGGGTCGTCTCAACGGGAGCATTTTTCCTGATCAATTCAGAGAGTCTCTTTTTTAGCGTTTATTTATCAAATAATTGAAGCGGTTCAATAAAATTATTATTAATTGTACAAAATAAATAAAAATACAATAAAGATTAATATTAATAAAAATGTATTTTAAGACATCATATATTAATTAAATACATAACATTCTAATTCATTATATAATTATATTAATTAAATATTTATATATAACTATTTATTTTATACAAGATACTATCAATATAATTAAAATGATTAATGAAATATAGTAAGGCTATTCTAAGTAAATTACTTTTTGGTAAATTATTTAAAACATTATCTAGATGTATCATTCAATAAATTATAATAGATGTATTATTTAACTATTTTAATAATATTAAATATATATTAATTTATAATTCTAAATACAAGGGTAGTTGTAGCTATGATCAAAATTATATCCATGCACATTTTTATTTTACATCATTAAACAATTAACTTAACTAATAAAAAATCTCTCAACTTTTGTTATACAAAAAAAATTATATATATTGTTACAAATTGAGATATATCAACATATTACTTACACTTAAAACTCTTTTTAACGTGTAATAGAACGTACAACAAGTATACACTATATTAGTAATTTAAAATGTATATTTCTAAACTTAAATCTGTATTGTAGGAGTAATCTTCTATAGGACAACCATTTTGAAAGAAGAAAAAAATTCTCATACCTATGTCTAAAACATGCATTTTTTTTTTCACATCATACAAGTAAATAACTCTTTGAACATTAATGCACGACTAGAGATACCCAAAAATAAAAGATCTAGACGGTCCATTTCATCGATCCAATCGTACGTGTTTTTGATTTAAAAATTCAAGTTTAAACTTGGATGAGTAGTGTTCTTGTTTTGGCTCGACTCATATCTTCGATACTTTCACAGCAACATTACTCTTTAAGCTTTGACCCTGAAACCGCCTAGTTGTTGGTTAGTGTGGAACTTATGCCCTATCCCAATCCTTATTTAGCAAATTGAGTCACAACCATCAAAAGTGGACATCAAAGATTCGTATCTATTTTGTCCCAAACCAAAAGTAAAGTCCTACTCGTCGACGAATTCGGCCCACAAATGCTCTACCGGTGGTCCAGCTGAGCACTTCCAATGGCCCAGAAGAAGAAAAAGGACGATCAAGCACGTGCCTTGTGGGCTCTCTGAAAAGCTCGGCGGTCCAATTTATAAAGTTTTCACAGATGCAATTTAAACTAGAAGTTCTTTTTGCCCAACAGAGAAAATTGAAAGTAGCCTCTCAAAGATATTCCCTCCCCCAATCATGAGGGAATACAAGGGAATATTATGGGTGGCCTCTTTCGTCTGTGAGCATGGACTGCCCTTCAGCTACGTAGTCTATTTTGTGTACAAACAAGAGTATAAAGATTGAATTATGAAAAAGGACATCAGAAATTACAAATAATACCAAAAAAATTACAAAACCTTTTCAAAAAGTTTCAAAAAAATATAAATAACTCTCTAAAATTTTGCATAAGACCCCCTAAAAAATTTAAATATTGCAAAACGTTCCCTTACAAATTTCGCACAAAACCATCCGAAAAGAGGAAAAGGGAAGATGTTTTTACCAAGTATTGGAGCTTATTAGTCACATTCCCTTTTGAATACCGGAGGTCATAGCATTTTGCCCTATTTTTTTTAATTTTTTCTCCCAATATAGTTATTTATTTCTTTTAACCAATTAAGTTTATTTTGTTTAAATTCATAATTATTTCGTAAACTACGTGTTTAAAAATATTCTAGTACCACCCTAGACTCAAAACTAACACCAAACTAAACTTTAATTTTATAAAATTATTTCCCTACACTTGTATCAATCGACTCGTACAAAATACAAAAGACGAACCGGCTAATGCATTTCGAACGTATAAGCTGAACAAATTTTTGCTACAGGGGACATCACGCCCAAGCTCCATTAATAAATCGGAGGGACGCGATAGAACCTTTTAGACCATCAACTGCCACGTGTCGGTACTGATCGGTCCCGCGCAGCTCGCGTAACAGTGAGCCACCACGTGGCATCCGGTTGATAAACACCAGGAGAGAAGGCAACGGAACCATCTGACTACCAAACCCCGTTTCTCTTCCGTTCTCCTCTCTCTCTCTCTCAACACGCTTGACCATTCTCTCCCTTCCCTCCCTCTGCAGCAGGAGCATTAAATTGCGATTAGCGAAGAGCTGGGTTTAATAAAATGGAGGTGAAATTGGTAATTAGTACCGACGCACGAGAGACGTAAGGGGCCCAGAGAGGATAATCAGGACCGTCGGATCTCGCCGGAGGAGTTACTGGTGGCCGTCCGATGGTTGAGGTTCCGGGCGCTTTGGGGACCAAAGTCAGCCTTTTTCTCAGGCTAGGGCAAGTGGTTTTCTCCTCTGCTTCCCTCCTCTTCATGTCCGTTGGGGTTCAATTCTACAGCTACACATCCTTTTGGTAAAAAGAATCTCTCCTTTTCTTTTTAACGGGATTTTGTTGTTTTTTTTTAATTGTGTTAGAATTTCATAATTGGGTCAATTTCATCTTTGTTGTTTTATAAGTCACTAGATGTTATAACACTCTGCTTATATTTAATTATCCAATTTTGGTCTAATGTAATTCCTATTTTTATAATGTTTTCTTGTTTAACTTTTAATTCCCATGTTGAAAATGCATAAATTCAAGAAGATCAATGCCTAAAATCTCAATGTTTGCGGTTCTCAATGTTCAATACATATTTTTTTTCTCAAGAGGACAGAAAGAGTCTGAAAGATAATTAGATGAAATTGTAAGCATGTAATTTCTGTTAACTATGAAGTGGTTAGTGCCTAGTGGTAGGCTGTTTTGATGATTTCCATTGATATTATTTGTTGAATCACATGTTAATTCCTCCCAATTTACAATTTTTGTGTTTTCCCAATTGTAAGCATGTAATTTTTATCTAAAAGTGGTTTTGTTGAAAGATGCAGCTAGCTTCATTCATGACGACGAATTGAATATTATCCTCTATTTTCATGTTAGACTTCCTGTTCATTGTTATCTTTTGAATATATTCCCGATAAGAATAATTTGCCACAGGATACATCACTTTAGAATTAGTGGCTTGGATAAGAAAGAACAACATCCATGGTGTTTGTGTACTTTAAAACTCTTCACTCTTTCAATGAATAATGTGTTCAAGCAACACATACTCGGTGATCAACTATCTGTTTTTTCCCCGGTACAATCAACCATCTCAATGTGGCGGATAGTTAATTGGTACCTTGCGTCCCTAGTATTTTACATTTTAAGCACTTTATTCGTTAACAAATTTCGAAGATTATGATTCTGTCGCTCTTCATCTATAAGATGCATCTGATTATGAACTTTATTTCTATGGACTAGCAACAATGCAATTACTAAGAATTACTGAGTGAATCTGTATATATATATTAGATTGTGGATTGATTATAAATCGTAAATTGGAGGTATGTAAATCATAAAGAGGGAACCATATACCAGTCTAATTAAAAACCAGGTTCTCTCATACGAAACAAACTGCATATAAGTATTACTGACACTTGACTAAATGCTACGATATAAGTCCGACTTTTAAAGCACAATGTAAAATTTGAAAGATAAGCATATGAACGATAGCTATTTAATAAAAACCTGCTCATTTCTCATGTCATCTACATCTGTTTTCTTTTCCCCATTTATGTCCATGTTGGTATTCTTTAAACAAGAGTTTCAATCATCCTTAAGATGTTAAAAAGTATTCCACATACTCTTGTATCTTTGTGTTCATACTTAAGATGCCAAGAGCATTTAATATGAATCTCGTTCGGAGAAATAGATACTCTTTCTGTGTCCCTTCTCAGATTCAAATCTCTCTTGCACTTCTCAATCCTAACAGTTTTATGAGTGAGGAAAGTACCATTATTAAACATCTAATGTGTCGCTAGTGTCAGTTTTGCAGCTTCTTCCCTTTTATTCAGATTCCTTGAATCCACTTAGCTCTGAACATATCTACATTTTGTTTATGCTCAGTATACAATATTGTTGTGTTAATTCAACTGTGTTCATTAGCATTGTTCATTTTCATAGAGATGCTATAAAAGATAAATAGTTCTGTTCCCCTTCTTTTGTTTAGCTGTAATTTCCATTCATCTACGATTTTGTACAAGTAGATAATAAGATATAAAGATGATGGTTTAGGAATTACCAAAACATTCACTCCAAACATCAACACATGTCCGGCTCTATGACATCCCTGAGTTTTCTCCATGTTAATAGTCTTAGAATTGACTGGTAAATTCAAACACCATAAAGATCAAACCATAGTTTGCTTTTCGATAATTCCAGAATTTGCACAGGCCAATTGATCGAAAGAATTTTTTTTTTTTACAATACTCAATGTCCCAAGCATATACAGTACTTCTTGAACAAAAAGAAGGACCTATTATAGAACAAGATATCATACTGTTTTTAGACAGTTTTCCCTTGAGATTCTAGTCAAAATCAAGGATCAGTAGATAGAACACATTTCAGACTAATGTCTCTGGAATTTATTATGCACAAATATGAGCTACGCTCAGTCTATTCTTATGAGCATCCTTTTTTTGAAATGAAATCTCTAGTAGTCGAGCATTGAACTATCTTGTTACAAGTTCATATGAACAAACTGTCAGTTGATTTTAGTTGCATGTTGCTTTTGACAGCTTTCTAGTCACAATCATGGGTTTGGTGATTCCGTGGAGTACTACGCTAACTATGCTAGACTTGTACTCTCTTTTCATAAGATGCCCTGTTCGAGTACCAGGTATAATGGTGATTGTGGTTGTAGGAGATTGGGTATGTATAACCTTTTACATTTTATTTTATGAAGAAAATCTCATTCCAATTCACAATTTGCTAACTTGTTAAATGTAAATTTGGCAGGTTTTATCAATATTATCACTGGCAGCAGCCTGTGCAAGCGCTAGTGTTGTTGATCTTCTTGCTCACTTTGATAGGAGTTACTGCCCTCTTAGGCTCTGTGGAAGATACCAGATATCTGCGTCGATGGCTTTTGTATCTTGGTTCCTAACTGCTATTTCATGTCTTTTCAATCTTTGGTTTGTAGCCTCCAGTTCTTGATACAATTTTGGCTACTCAAATTTTGTAGAGCCGCAAAGTAAAAAATAATTTTCAGGACATAAGTTTTGTATATAATATAATCCCAGAGCTGGGGCACTGTGCCATCGTTAGGCATATTCCTTTATGTTCTTTTATATAATATATGGAAAAAAGAAAAAAAAAAAGAAAAATCAAAGCATGCAAGAAAAAACCAAGATGCGTGCTTGAACTCTTTGGCATGTTCAATTATGACGCAATACACAATCTTACAAATGATTGGAGCTGGAATGAACCTGCATGTTATTTCTCTCCAAGTGTAGCTTTGTTTAGACATTTACTTCTACGAGGTTATATAAGGGGGTGTTTGTTTCACCAAAAATTTTGGTATTTGGTATAGATTACAAGTTTTGGAATTAAAAAGTGAGTTTTTTTTTTGTATTTGGGATTCTTTATATGGTGTTTGTTTTAAAAAAATATTTAGAATATTGAATCCCAAAAGTACAAAAAGTATCCAATTTTTAGAATTTACCAAATTCTCTCAATTGGAGAGGATTTTGACAAATCCCATAAATGGGTGTGCTTACCTCTTAATTGGAGAGGATTTTGACAAATCTCAATTTTGTTTTTTTGTGGGAAGTAACCTCACCAAGATAGCATATTCATCATATTACAAAATTTTGGCATTTAGTAATGTTATAATTTAAACTTGAAACAAGCAAAATATTATAAATTGTAATATTCCAAATCCCAAAATATTAATGAAACAAACAACATTTTAGAAATTCCAACTCATAACAAAACACACATGGATTTCAAATCCCATGATGAAATTCATATCCTAAAATTATAGGATTTGAAACAAATACCCCCTAAACATATTTGCAGGTGGTCCACGGCTTGTGCGTCTCAGTACACTCCTGGTTGGCGTGTCGCCGATGAAGCATACGTTTATGTCACCGTAATCTTGATGATCAGCACACGTTCATGTCACCGTAATCTTGATGATCCGCATATTCCGAACGGTGTGAATATGAGTCAGGTCAGCAACACGAGCTACGTGTGTGATACACACTAGATCTTCCTTGTTTACTCTTCACACGATGCAGGTCAGCAACGCCAGCTACATGTGTGATACGCACTAGTTCTTTCTTGTTTGCTCTTCAAAGAAAACCATTCACTCTTTGAGCTTGAGAATATATGCAGAGGCTTTGAAAAAGATCCCGTGCGATTATTACAATGATCTCAAACAGTTGAATTCATCGCCGTGCCTTCACATTCTTTGCATCTCATATTACAGCCTCTTGCATCCGTCCAATGTCAAGCAAATATTCCTTGCTCAATGACCTTGAAACATGGTAAAAAATGGTTCATGTTACGGCATGATATACTATCCTTCCCTCTCTAATCCGATTCCAACCATCTCCTTCTCCAATCTCTTCACCTTTTCATCATCCCCCAACCTCCTGTACCCCTCAACAAAATAACCATAGACCGTCAAATTCGCAGCAAACCCTTTTCCCGCCATCTCAGCCTGAATCTTTACCGCCGCCTCAATTTCCCCTTCTTCGCAAAACCCTTCAATCAACAACTCATAGCTCCTCCTACTCGGCTCAAAGCCCTGTCTCCTCATCACCTCTCTCAGCATCTCCAATCCTTCATTAGCCCTCTTCTTATTGCATAATCCCTTGATCACTTCATCCACAACAACATTCTCAATCCCAAATCCCCTTCTATTCGCATCTCTATAACAAACCAATGCGGAATCAATATCATTAACCCTACAGTAACCCCGAATCAAATGCTCGAACGTAGCACAACTTGGCTCGATTTCGTTCAACCCCATCTCTTTAAACAACTCCTCAGCTTTCTCCATCTCCTTCGACTCGCAATACCCTTTAATCATAGTATTGAAAGACATGACATCAGGCTTTGTACCGTTTGCTTTCATTTGAATCCAAATTCTCGTTGCTTCATCGATCATCCCCTCGTCGCAAAACCCCGCCATTCGAATGCTATAAGTGAACGCATTCGGTTCACAATTGAATTTCACCATCTCTTTCTTGATCTCCTCCGCCATTTCCAACTTCCCTTCTCTGTAAAAACCAAGAGATAGCGCATTATAAGTGGCGACATTTGGGGAAACCCTAACCCTGATTCCATCAAACAGTTCTTTGTAGATATTGAACCCAGCATCTGCTCCTTTAGATTGCGATTCAAATCGAATCAGCGCATTGGATGTCGAAACCAACGGTTGGATCCCTTTCGATTTTAAAATCCGAGCGATCGCGACCGCAAGATCAATCTTCTTCGATTGTAGATAACCTTTAATTAAGAGGTCAAATACAAAAGGAGCAGAGTCGCAAGTGCGGTAAGTGCTAGCTAGGGTTTGGAAGAGGGATAATGGCCTGTCGGGTTCGGGTTGAGAGAGGATAGCGGATCGGATGAGGGCTAGGGTTTCGGGTTTAAGGCGGTTGCGGGCGAGGACGTGGATGATGGTGGAGAAAGTGGAGGGATCGCGAGAGCAGAGCGGGGTTTGGAAGAATTTGAGGGCGAGCTGGGGTTTGTTTCGGATGCGGATGATGATTTGCTCCGATTCGGGCGTGGAAAAGGTGGATCCGATAGGGAGAACGGATTTGAGGCGGTTCCAGCGGGTTGGGGATCGGTGGTGGAGGAGAATGGTGACTGCGGCGGAGATGCGGGTTTCGGATTCGGATTCGAATTCGGGTCCGGAGGTGGAGAGAGAGCGGGGGATTTGAGGGGCAGGGATCGTGGAGACGGGAAAGGGAGGGGTCCTGCTGAAGAAGCGAACCGCCATTCAATCCGACAACAGGTGGGGGAAAAGTGAATAATTTGGAAAATTTTGTTGAAATGTTAGCTTTTTATCATTAATGGGCCGCCCCCACGTCAGGCCCAATCACGTGCCTTGTTGTTTATTTATTTTGGTACGAGGCCTTGATCTTTCTTCCTTACCCAAAATAGTGAATAATAATACCTCTGAATTTCCTCAGTTCACATCACAACGCCTAGAACCCCTTTATTTTATTTTTTTTGAACCCTTTTTTGAAGGCCTATTTTGAAGGCAGAATGTTATGTATAAGCTTAGTTGCTATCTTTGTTTTGGTGTGGATTGAATGTTTAGTTAGTTTCTGCTGTCCTCTTGAACTATCATTTTCCCCTGCCCTTATTCAGTTGTTCGATGATCGAATCAGAAACTGGAGGAGTCCAATGCTAATACATGGATCTACCATGCACTTTCTGGACTCGATTCATACCTTAAATTTTTGATATAGCATGCGACCAGTATGATATAAAGATATAAAAATTAGGGGAAATTGCTTCTAGACCTCAAAATAATAATTATTCTTCCCCAAGACTTTTCAACACTCTCAAAACCCTCAAAATCAAAGTCACAATTCTCTGAGCTCCAAAACATAAAACCAAGAGTTTAAAACATGTGAAGGTTATAATACACACACTCTCTTTTTTTCATTATGTCACTGTGGTGATTTGAAATAGATTTTTTTTGGTGGGGGGGGGTTCTAATTCCTTCCGAATTTATATATTGTTGTGATCTTGAAGACGGTGATGACGAAGACAATGGATCTTTAAAGACGGAGAAGACTGGGATTAAGACGAGTTGCGATGAATTCAGTGTTGACGTTCCGAATAGAAAGGCGAGAACTCTGGCGACTCTCAGTGTA
>BQKN01066242.1:700811-720345 GCA_022839385.1 Asparagus kiusianus
CCCTTTAGCTTATACTTGAATTTGATGCTATATTTTTTAATTATTTTACATATTGTTGTATTTTTTTGAAATCGATGACTTAAAATTAAAGTAGGGTATATAAATTACATATTGTTATTATTTTATTATAATGAATTTGTTGTTAAGATTATGAATTAGCTATGAAAGAAGGTTACGAGTTGATTGTCAATGTTACGAGTTGATTGTGAATGTTACGTGTTAGTTGTGGAAATTACGCGTTGGTAGTGAAAGTTATGAGTTTGTTGTGAATATTGCGAGTTGTTTGTAAAGGTTATGAGTCGGTTGTGAACCTCGACGATGAGTTGATTGTGATTGTTGTTAACTATTCTTCACAACCAACCCGTAACATTCACAACCAACTCATTAACGAGGTTCACAACCAACTCGTAACATTTACAATCACCTCATGGTCTTCACAATCAACTCGTAACATTCCTTCACAACCAACTTATAACCTTAACAACAAACTTGTTACAGTAAAATAACAACAATATATAAATTTACAGACTCTGCTTTAATCTCAAATCATTGATTTAAAAAAATACAATAATATGTAAAATAACAAAAAAAATATAGCATTTAGATTCAAGTACAAGTTAAAAAAGGGGGGAAATTACATCGAGAGTCGCCAGAGTTCCCGCCTTTTACTTCGGAACGACGACGCTGAATCCATCGCAACTCGTCATCACCATATTTAAGATCATAGTTTTCTTCGCCTCATGAATGAATGCTAGGAAGTTCCAACCCCCCAAAACTCATTTCAAATCATCACAGTAACATCATGAAGAGAGAGAGTAAGGGTATTATGATCTTCACATATTTTAAATTCTTGGGTTTTATGATTACTCTTGGGTTTTATGATTTGAGGGCTCAAAGAATTGTGGCTATGTTTTTGGGGATGGGAGTGTTGAAAAAAATCTTGGGTGTGGGAAGAAATGAAGAATAGTTGTTGTTATTTTGGAGGCTAGAAGCAATTTTCCCTAAAAATTACATGGTCTTAGTGTGGATATGACTTAGTGACTTTTAAGAAATGAAGAATAGTTGTTGTTATTTTGGAGGCTAGAAACAATTTTCCCTAAAAATTACATGGTCTTAGTGTGGATATGACTTGGTGACTTATTACCACGTAGAATAGAAACATGATCTAATCCTTGGCTTTTCAGCAGAAGACACAACTCCAAAGGCTTTAGTTGAAGACTTTTTATTCGATTTAGAGAAGCATATAATATGAAGTATTCTTACGTTATCCATGAACATATTCTGTGCCCACACATAACTCTATATAGGCGAAGGATACAAGTTGAAAACCAGGATAACAAGACTTTTGTTTGAAGAACAGTTTCGATGCCTATGCATAGCCCTCCCTCCTGCAAATGCAAATAGACAAATGATCGGTTGGAAATTTATCTAATCAAATGTTATAGCATGTAAAATAAATTTGAAATAAAATAATAAGAAAGTCTCATCTGATCGGGAGTAGTCGTGTAAACACTACCCTAGAAGATTGAAGACCCGACCCGCCTATCGTCCTGACGCAGATGATCCTCTCTCCCCTAGAGGTAAAAACCCCCGGAAGTGGCCGGCCTCTGTACTCGGGCGAGAGAACATAGCTTCAGCTCAGACGAAGAATGGTTACCCAAAAAATAACACCAACATATGAACGAAAATAATATGTAGACGAGAGAAGATGAAGAAGAGAGAATTGTTCTTGTATATTTTCCAATTGTAAGTAAGGAGTGTATATATAGGGTTGAGACCCATTATAATTCCTACAATTAATACGGTAACGTTCGTCATAAATTTTCGTAACGTTCCCCACAATGTATAACCGTTACGCACGTTTTAATTTTATTCATAACACTATTCCATGTGGGACTATTCATGAAGGCAAAATTGCCTTTTCTCCAACAAAATATCCAACATGATCAACGAATCTCTTTCCCTGCTATCCAAGAATTTTTTGGATAATACCTTATCTGCAGTTTGCCCCCCCTACATTTGCTGTTATTAAATAACAGTTTGTACACTATAATTACTAAACATGGATACATGCTATTAGCAAATTGGAGAACTAACACTGAAATTTCAACAATATTGCTACAATAAATTAGTGCTAGTAAAAAAAAATGTTTCTTCAAACTCCCAGTAAAAGGACAAGGTTAAAGATGCTGCATTCCTCAATCCCTTTTCCTCAGCTAAAGGAGAGGTTTCAATTCGGCCATTAGCCTCACTTACGGGAGGAATCAAGACAAAGGATGACGATAATGGTTTATTGGTGTCTTTAGAGCCCACAGATTGGTTTATTCCCTTGGCCATTATATTACAATTATTAAAGAGGAATCCTCTTAGACATCTAGAACAAGTTCCCTTCGCTTAAATTGATGAGAATCAAGAACAATCCTATGTGTATTGCATTATGGATTTCAAGGTGCATACACTTATGGAATAAAACCATCAGCTGGACCTGTCCCCTATTAGACAAAGTTATCCTCTTCTAGAGAACATTTTTAATTGCACCAAAAAAAAAACAAAAAACAAATTCCTGAGACAAGGATCTACAAATCTTTAATATTGGTATGTACTATTTTGGCTCATATCTTGCTTGTTTAAAGGTTGACCTTCTTTATAAAAAATTTCCATTAATTCCTGTTCATTTTTCTATGGTTCTTCAAGCTAGTTGGCTAAAATGAATACACAGTCTCAGAACATCAAGATTATAAGTTTAGATTTGATCTTAACCTTGATTTAGAAATACCGAATTTGTATAGGTTTTCTTGCTAAGCATATAGAGTAAGCATGAGCGCTATCCAAGTTATTTCGCTTTACAAAGATAACCTTTTACTACCACAATAAATTTCGGGCTGTGACCGATATTCCACTCTTGGTTACAGAACATGATTCTGGTTATGGTTTAAGACAGAACAAATTCTTTCGATCCATTTGGGTCTGAATGCTTATGCTGTTATTCACTTATTCCTGGTGAGGAATACGAAACATCTGCATACTAAAAAGGTTTTGGTTATATTCTTCCAAGCAGTTTTAGTTTTGAGAGGAAAGTGTTTCCACTTCTGCATTCACTCTAGACCGTTGAGTCGACTAACATCAATAACTGCTGCTTAAAACACACAGGTAAGTGTTTATTCTCCTATATCAACTCACACTTCAGGTTGAGCGATAATCTAATTATAGAAATCAGAGACATATGGTTGTTTGTGCCTCACAGTAGAGAACCATATCCACTTCCTATAAAGCCAGAGCATGACAGAAAAAAGAACTGGAACGTTATATCAATTTCAACGTTGCATAGCCAACACCCTGCTAGAAGTTCATAGCGTCAGCTGTTTCACTTAGACGACCCTTTTCTTATATTGCGTGCGAGCTCTATATTTTCAGGCTTAAGTATATAAATAGAAAAATCATAGCGTATGTTTTTGTACTACAGAAACACCCATATTTGCTCCAACGCATAAATTGTATATATGTGAGGACTTACTTGTGTAACAAAGATGAAACTGGGTATATCAGCCTAGCGTCAAGCATAGGTATCAGGTTCTGCAAATTAAAAGAAACAGCTAGAGTAGCACTATTTTTCCCGGAGAATTAGCTAATTTAATGTGGATTTATAATACAAGGCAATACAGTATATACCGCAACGATTTTTCTATAATTTCAATTCCTCCCAAAAATATTTACACACCATTGAAATGGTATTTTTAATAATAATTTTCTCCTGGACTTTTATTTTTTCAAATATCATCGTACCTACTCCAGCATTATCTGGCATAACAAAATGTCTTCCACATTTTATCTTTCTTCAAATCATGATTCATGGATCAAATTAAAAGGCATAATTTGAGACCAAAGAGGAATTCTAGACCCCTGTATTCTTCTAAAAGCACAATTCTCAGGTCACCTCAGTTTGCCTACTACTTAGCATACTAAAATCACTAAAACCCTCAAGCAACCAAATTCTTCGATTCCAGGTGTCGACACTCTTAACTCTTTAATCCTCTAAAGAATAAATTCCAACCACCCTTTTATCCCGAGCTTTATCCATGTATAATAAGATCATCACCCAAAAACCTTATTCACTCTACACTGTCACAAACTCTCTACCCCCCCAAACTGATGAAGTACGGTGAATTAACTCATTTCAGCCACCCTCAACACAAACTTAGGGTTGAGTACTCAGAGTTCCCATTCAAGTGTGACGGTTGCAAAGAAGTTGGGATAGGATCTCGTTTCAAATGCTCCATTTGTGACTATGATCTCCACAAGCATTGTGCACTTCCGCAACCAAACTCTATGATTCGTCATCCATTCTATCCTAAATGTACATTTCAGTTTCTGTCTCGCCCACCAGGGAACACTGCTCGCTATTGTAATGCATGTCAGCGTGATGTTCATGGATTTGTCTATCATTGTTTCACCTGTGGATTTGATCTTCATCCTTGCTGTGCAAATCTCCCACATGTGCTTGATGCAGAGGGAGGGGTGAGGTTATTCCTGTACCGAAAGGTAATGTAGGTTTCTTCTACGGGCTTTTTGTTGGATTAGTGATTTGATCCTAGAGGGATAGTCTAAGTTTTGTTCATGGTAAAATACATAATTAAAGTTATATAACCTTTAATATAGGTATTAAACAGCCTTCTTTTACTTTTTATAATAAATTAACAATTTTGTACTCTTGACGCAGCAGCAGATATATCAATCATGTCCAACTTTTTACATAAAAGAATAAAATGTTGTCCAAGGTAATGTTTGAGTGAAAAATGTAAGTAATCTGGCCATCCAAACTAATAGGACAAGTATAGACCTCATGTTTCGCACCAAGTAGTTACCTCGATCCTAAAACTCAACTTTATTAGCAACAATATTAGCTGAATATTTGTCAGAACAAAACAGTTGGATGCAATGGTAACCTGAAGGTTCGGAATGTCATAAATGTCTTCGATACATCTCAGACATAGAGACACATAAGTGTTAACCACGGACCACAGGTAGCGTACCTTAGACATTAAGACATGTGCAACCTATGTTACATGGGTACTTCTATTAGGAAGTTGTACCCAACACGTACCCGTACCCATACCCTGACCTCTTGGGCACTATTTGAATATATTCATATGTTTATTTGGGCATATACTCAATTGTAGCATACACTCAATTGTATAATACATGTTTTAATTTAAAGCACTCCTCATACAGTTACTGGATGTATATTCTATACTTCCCATCTATTGCTTATATATTGATCTTATATAAATGAAAAAACATTATTGATCTTATGTAAATTATTAATTTTAATACATATAAATATACATACCATGCATATATATAGCTGTGTCACTGTACCCAATCTTTTACAACTTTGCCTTGTCCTGTACCCATACTTATACCCACACCAACACCCATACCCATGCAACTTAGTGTATAACTTATGACTTGATCCCGAAAAAGAGAGTAAATTTTTATTTATTGTGAAACAAATAAAAACTTACATAATTCTATTTTATTTATACTGAAAAGAATCTACTTTATCTTGTTTTCACACAGGTAGGAGCATCATGTCATCGCTGTGGAAGGCGAGGAAGAAGCTGGACATACAGGACCTCCTGCAAGAAATACAACCTCCACGTGGCTTGCGTGATGGAGATGCTGGTTGAGAGCTGGCACGAGATTTATATCGGTACTCGAGGTGGAGGTGGTGGATGGGGAAACACGGGCACAAAGGGATTGGTGAGTGGAACTAAGGTTCCGATCATTAGAGGAGCAGGGATCAATCAACACAGAAGAAAAGGGAAGATGAAGAAGTGCTGTGAAGTGGCTGCTTTGGCTGTTCAGTTCATAATCTCAGCGGTGTTGGGGGATCCTACAGCGATTATTGCTGGAGTTGTTGGATCTTTTATTTCTAGATGATGGTGGTAAAACAATTGGGAGCTTTTGAACTATGTGAAATTCATAGAATAGTAGAGGCTGGGATAAGTTAGTTAATATATGAGGAATGCTTATTGGACTTAAAAGTTCATGTACACAAGTGTAACTCGTGCCAATGATCATAAGAAGAAGTGCGTGTTTCTGGTGATCTGGCATAAATTATCGATAACCAAATTTGTGCAGGTAATTAGTTGCAACTCAGCTCCTAAGGCATCTCTGATGCTTTATATGACAGAGTCCTGCTGAAAGCTTTTCTGCAGGAAATCCTTTTCAGGGTTCTAAGATGAAATTAAATGCACATAACATAATGGAAAAGTAGCACCATATTGATATAGTGAAATAAAGTGACTACCTGAAAATATGGATAACGTAAAGACAATAATAGGGAACAAGGCAGGAGAAGGCTAAATATTTGAGGAAATTTATAAAAGTAGAGGAGACATAGAATTAGACCATTGATCACATAACTCAAAATCAACCATTTCAATTGATCATCCACGACTGATTAATCCTTCAGAGATTATGCCACTGCATTTTATAAGTGAACTAGATAAGAAAAGTCTTAAAACAAACTTAAGTGGTAATTTAAAAATAAAAAATAAAAATTTAAATAAAAACCAAATGCACTTATACATATAAAATCATGACAAAATTGCTAATCAAATTCTAAGTTAAATAAACATGCTGGAAATAGAAATACCCAAGCTTATCACATCAAGATGAGTTCGAGTTCAACTTCAACTCATTAACTGTCCATTAGTATGGACATACAAGCACATCTTTAGTAGAAAGGTACTTGTAATAAAAGAGAACTGATGACAGTTAACTTGATTGTTCAATAAGCAGAGACATGTGAACAGCTCTCTTAATGTATAAACCTCAAGAAGAGCATACCTTGATGTAATTCTAAGTTTTCCAAATCCTGAATAAATTCAGCATTTTCAAGTGGAGGCTTCTTTTACCTGAGAAAGACAGATAAAAAGAAAAAGTAGCAAATCTGAACTTTTATCAAAGAGATGATAATAGAATTAGCACAATACTTGTAAATAAAGGGTATGAAGAGAAAATGCATACCTGAAATATATGAGTGTGATTTTCCCAGTTTTTCCTGCGGGGCCAGTTTTTTGTCCAAATAATCAGAAATGGCAAAAATAGATACATAATTCCTTATACAACCGTCCACAATCCTCTGCTGATTTTAATTTTATGAACCTAAATTATTGGCAAATCCTCTCATGAATGTAATTAGCAATGTAGTTAGATAGTAAATCATTTTCTATTCTTTAACTAAAATTAACTTCAAAAGAACTTATTATTGTTCTACGAACCAAAGTTCTTTCTCCAATACTAACAAATTCAACACATTTTCTGAGAAGTTTCCTTTAAAGGTAGTGATTTGCAATCTAAACCCATATGTGTCTGAGGTTTGTGAAAACCTTATTATTTTGGTATCCTATTGCAAACTGCCTAATAGTTTACTCTCAACAATATTGTATTAAAAAGACTGCCTAAAAACCTTTTGTTGAGGTATCTATTTACGGCATTTCACTACTCATTCGGGTAGTCTTTTTCCTCGAAAAGCATCAAGACATACAAAAGTAGAACAAAAGCTAGATTCATATTATCATATCTAAAGTACGAGGGCCATGCTCACTGCATTAAGCAATTGTATACAATGTTTTGAGTCATACATTTGATAAAAGGTAGGTACATAACAAGGGAGATCTAGTGAATCACCAGAGCAATGATTGTACACATAAACATAAGCATATGAACAACACTAATTAACACTCTCTATTCTTTAGAAAGCATATGCAGGGATAACTACACACATTAGATTGCCACCAACTTGATCATGCTACCAAGTAACAATAATAATTCTCTTTCTTATGATGGAGATCTTTAGTTAGTCATACTTCAATCCCAAGTATCTACTTTTCTTTATAAAAAAAATCTTCCTTTTTTTCAATTTTTAGGTGAAAAGTGAGGGGTCATAGTCAAAGGTTGGAGATGGTATGGAATGGTTGCACATGCTTGCAAAGGCATTTTAATCACATGTTCTTTGTTTGGTAACTGTATGTTCCCCAATTCATTAGCTTTCCAGCTGGTCTGGAATATTTTTGGTGTATATACAAAGTTGCAATAATTTGGGCCGTACGTATAAAGGGTCCATATTGTGGGAAATTCAAGGAAAATGTACCAAACCCATAGGCCTTGAAGGTGCTTTTCCCTCTTGGTTGGTCACTCAGTCAACTTTATGGTCAATCACAAAGAAACTAAAAGAAAGAACGACACCAAATTGCAATCTTAAGAGGGTAATTTTCTTTTTCTTCATGTAATACAATACAATTGGCATATTTTATTTGGAAATTTGCTGAATAAAAGGTACACTGAAAGAACAATGATAACTGTAGTACAAAACTTATACTGCTTTTATATATACTCCTACAAACAAAAAAGTAGGATCCAAGATAACTCACAATTTTTCTTGACAATTTCTATAAGAGGACCACGTACACACATTTGTTAGTGTTAGTACAAAAGTAGTATGGAACTTATAGTACAATTATCATTTCCTATACTAAAACTAAAGATGACATTTCTTTATCAGGTTAACAAAATTGGTGAGAACAAGCAATAAAGATCACACGCATAGGACTACAAAATACGTAACCTAAAATCTGCATTACAAATTATTCATCAGAAAAATTCTCCGGTTCAAATCAAAACTCAAAACAATTGCATAGGTCGTGACATCAATCAACTGGTTACATCCCTAGCATTTGTGAGAATAAGATATAATAACCTTTCTATTACAACCTTTTCTTTCGGGCATTTTGAATATTCACACAAGTAAGATTATTAAAACAATCACTCTTAAGATACAAAATAATCTCAGTATGTGCAGGTCCATTACTAATAAAATTAGCCAGCACACATTTACATGAAAGTACGCGACAATTACACTACAAAATAATCAGAACTCACATGCTCTCAAAATATATCACACCCTCTACGTACAATTACTCAAGCGATCTGCTCCCTAATCAACTTGAATTTAAAAACCAACGCCACCCGTGGTATTCAAAACATCATTAATTATAGAAATCAACTTGATAAGATTAGTCTTAACGAACCTTAGAATCTCAATCTAATACAGCGCACTGTACACATCCGGTCCCCTAACTTTGTACCCCAAATAAAAAACATAACGTAATAGAAAAGCTTTCAAGATCGGAACCTAATTAAAAGAGTGCGCGCGTCACGTGGCACTCGAAGCTTCATAGGATGAAGCCACAAAAATGAGCGCGCGCGTAAGAAACAAGGAGAAGATCGAAACAACAGGAGACAAAGGAGGGGAAGACGATAACGTGAGCCTGCGGGGTGTACAGAGGCCATGTGAGGTTTAGGAGCACCAACCCTACAATTGGATCTAAAGGCTCGGCCATCGAGGAGCAGGGTGTCGGGGGTTTTGCCCTAATCGAGAGGCAGAGGGAGAGATTCGCGGTTGGTTCACACGTGTCCAGCGCCATGCTTTGACGCGACGCAGCTGCCCCATCGTTTCGTTGCACGGCTGTGTTGCTAGTGATTAGCTACGTAATTATTTTGTCTTAAGATAATGTTTTGATGCACGTTGTCTATTTCGAGTGAAAGTTTATTAGCTACGTAAGTGAGCTTAGCTCAACGCTTTAACAATGAGGGGTACGTATACCCTCTAAAAAATTTCGGTTGCTTCTCCTCACCCTTCTACTAATTAAGAATTATAAACAAAGCCACAAGCTACAGTGCAAAAGTAGATAAATTTCCTCACTTTATTAACCCTCCTAAAGTTTGACGGGTTGAGTGAGGAGGGATTAGGTTGTATCCTGAGAACTATCAAGTCTATTAAGTCTTTAAAAGTTGGTCATATGTCATATTAACGAGTCGAGTTCTATAATCTGAAAGTCCAACCAGAGTGTGAAGGCTACCGATCTCTCTAGCAATCCGAGTCCGAGACGAACGACTTCTTCAAGTCGAGATCTGTTAAAGGAATCCAAGCCTGAGACATGTCTTTTGCTCAGACTTTACTAGAGAATATCTCGAACAATGGGATGACCTATCAGTCTCTCACTATTGTCATTCGCATTTTAACGCATGGCCAATTAGCGCCCATACATCGCCTCCTAGTCAGCATGTCATTAAATGCATGTCAGAGTCATTATGAATTCTCGAGCTGAAATCATAATCACTGCACTTTCGCCATTCTGTTACTATCACATTAAATACAAAGATGACTCATTCAACTGATTGTCGATGCGTGTGAAGTGCAGTCTGATCGACCAACTGCACCAACCCAGTCGAATTACCAACATGCCCCTACAAATTCTCTATAAATAGTGGATAACTCTACTACACGAAGGTACGCAAAATAAAATCCTATAACTGAATTCTGCATTCTACTATTTTGCTTAATCTATCATGTACTTGAATGTCGAAGGGCATGGCAGGGAAATATTACCTGACGCTCTAACGAGCGTTATTTGTATAGGGATCTACTTCCTCCTGATTAACCAGCCATCAAAGAAGATTAAACTCCTCCAAATATCCATGTCCTCATACAATTAAACTTTCTAACATGAACCAAAATTTAAATGAAGTTTTGCCAATATTCCATTATTGCCCATAGAGAAAATAAAGAAATTAATTAGATGTGTGAATTAATTCTTCAAAGGGTAATATTAGTCATATATTATTCCTTCTCTTTCCATTCACTACTCTAAATAAACACAAATACAACATACTCTATGATTACAACATACTCTATTTTCCCCCTTCTTGGCTGTCCAAATACAATTAATCTCATACCATCTATTTCCTCTCCATCCCTTTTCATTGGGTTTACCTCAATCATCCCCGTCCCCACCCTTTTCTATATCCAAACCCACTATAACAGTATAAAGTGCGGGACTTAAATTTTAATAGATTCAATTTTATTTAGGATAACGTAGGAACAGGTCATAGGAAAAAGGATTAATTACTAAGTTACGTGTTTCAAAATATTTTTGAAGCGTTGTTATAGTTAAGAATTTTAAGGATATTTTTAGAAATTCTAGATCGTTATTTCCACTAATAAATGCATAAGATATGCAGCAGAGAGCAGAAAACATTATAGTTAAAATACTAACAGTAATCTTAAATAGATTATTTGAAGTAATTCAAAAAGTCTGATGACATAATTCTTAACAAAACTAAATAGAAGAATATGATCTATATAACCGGCCTAAAATCTGGATAAATAATTTATTGTTGTATCAAAATAAACTAGGTTCAGTTCTTACTAAAAACGTCTTTAGATCACTTTACAAACCTATGTGTGTTTGAAAATCTTTTCAAACTAGTTAGGACTGAAGCTGGCCCAAACTTGAGCTATTTTCTATTTGATAAAAAAAAATTGGGCGAATTCTGACTTGGTTTTTAGGCCAAATAGTGGCTACTAAACCAGTTATAGTTTGGACCACCCCTATCCTAATCCAACCTAAAACTGGTTTGAGATAAAACTAGGCCAGGATCAGTCATGACGCAGTTTTATATGAGTCATCAAACATGTTGTGTGCTGATACCACTTGAAGTGCACAGAAGCCAAAACCGATGTGCTTCGAGGAACCAAAACAAACGCTGAGAGAAGACCAAACAAACCAAAGTAATGTCACAAACACAAACAACCAATTTTTACGTAGTTCGGCAAGTTACCTACGTCCATGAGGCAAGGGGGATGAGTTTTTCACTAATAGAGAATGAGAGTACAAATTAAGATTACAAATCATTCAAAACAAATTAACTAATCTCACCAACAAAGCTCTCAATCTCTCAAACAATAACCTTAACCAATAGCTCAGAAAGATCTCTCTTTTCTGTGCTCAAAATATCTCTTGACTGCTCCAAGGAAACCCTAAAACATGTGTTGGTATTTATACCAAACACCAATCCTAAACAGATCAGGAAACCAAATCCAGGGCCAAACCCGACGCGTAGTCGAGCGGCCAGAACGACAGAAACCAATAAATAATTACAGGGTTTGGCGGTGGACCGTCGAAATCGTTACGGTCAACTGGCCAAAGCTCCGAAAATTACCTATACTCGTGCACATTTGCAGTCGACCGTAGGTTGTCTCGCGGTCGACTGACAAGCGTCTAAATGCCTGTATGTTTTATTTTTCCTCATCTTCTCCAATGTTTTCGTCGTTTCTACAATTCTCTACATCGGCAAAGTTTTTTAAAAACTAAGCCGACACCAATACCGATCAAATGTCTCACTTGTTGCGTCTAGTACGAAGTGGAACAAAAACCACGACAATGGACTCAATCCACAACAAGTCGAGACCCAAATGAGAATGTGATTACTCTCCAAACATCGATGTCTACTCACCAAACCGGCTGCATCATAAATGACTGCCTACGTATCCTCTTGCCCAAGGAATCAAGCATTCACATAGTTTACCTAACAACCTCCAAATACCCTCAATCAAATAGAAGAGTTCGCAATCCTTCTTCAATATCACCAACGAATATGCAACTGACAGTTCTCTCAATGGCCCCAAAATGAAACAAACTAAACACTTTTCACCTGAGATGAACCAACGGTCATATCCAAATTGAAACTATGTCCGCCAGTTGCACTCGAATCAACCAACTCATCATCTGCATCCAAAATCTAAATGATCCATAGACTGTGTCACCTCAGCTGGAATCCCAAATGATGTAGTATGATCTGAAGTATGTGGAGTAATCTCCACCCAATGTGAAGTAGCATCACACTCCACTTGCTGTGATATCCCAACGATCTGATCAACGTTCTCCACCTGCTGAGAGTTAAATATGATATATTTGCTCAGAATAAAATCAGAGTCTCCCAACTGATAACCAAACGAGCTTCTGAATCCTAAATGTGTAATCGGATCAAATTTCACATCATCGATGTGACCAAATGCTGGGTAACCAAACATCCGACGCAACCCAAAATTTAAAATAGCTCCACCAGATCCAAAATCTCCACACATAGCAGTCGACAACCTATAACTAAGATGACTCAAATATGTCGAAGCTTCAAAACTCCTCTGCAATCCAATGCTCGACAACCCATGTCGATCCTCCTCCTGCAAGGAATGATCCATCAAAATTTTCATCTTATCTCGTCGCCCCAATGTTTCCTCTTCAATGAAGTGTCTCAAGCTGTCATGAGCTGAGCACAAATGCAGAAAAAAACCTCTACAAAAAACAGAACAGCGTGTTACCTTTCCGTCAATACACTTCCTCCAACTATTATTGACTTCTAGGACTTCATACCAACGGGATTTGGTTGCAACCCACAAATACCTATAACAATCCCCAACACAAAAAACCAAATACTGATTATCTTCCAATGATGTCTCCTTGAAAGGCCCCCAAATGCATGAATGAACACCACCTAGAAGACCCTTTGCTCAGTGAATAAAAGTGTCAAACTCTACATTGGTCTTCTTGCTCATACCAATGTACTCAGAAGACTTCAAATTTCAGGTCAAAGCATTCCTCAACAATACATGCACGGTATCAATAATCGAATAACCCAGCCTCAAATCCTTCTTTCTCAGTTATCTTCCTCAAAGCACCAACAAACCAATGTGGAACAAACAAAGAATAGATCCAAACTAAAAAAGAGAGATTTTTATCTCCAACCAAAACCCTAACAAGGACCTCTAAAAGATCTCACCCTCACATGAAGGTAGACAAGATCCACAATAGTAAAAATCACATCTTTATCACCAAACGAAGCGCCAGACGAACTTCCAAAGCGATCTGCTCCTCCAGTTAGCCCAAGCGTAGCCCAAGCTCTGATATCACTTGTTGTGCTCTGATACTATTTGTTGTACGCTGATACCACTTGAAGTGCGCGAAAGCCAAAACCGATGTGCTTCGAGGAACCAAAACAAACACCGAGAGAAGGCCAAACAAACCAAAGTAATGCCACAAATACAAACAACTAATTTTTACGTGGTTCGGCAAGTTGCCTATGTCCACAGGGTAAGGGGGATGAGTTTTTCACTAATAGAGAGAAGGAGAGTATAAACTGAGATTACACATCATTCAAAACAAACCAACTAATCTCACCAACAAAGCTCTTAATCTCTCAAACAATAACCCTAACCAATAGCTCAGAAAGATCTCTTTTTTCTATGCTCAAAATATCACATTGACTGCTTCAAAAAAACCCTAAAACGTGTGTTGGTATTTGTACCAAACACCAATCACAAACAGATCAGGAAACCTAAACCAGGCTCAAACCCAACGCGCGGTCGACCGTACTTGACGCCGTGGTCGACCGGTCAGAACGACAAAAACTAATAAACAATTACAGGATTTGGCGGTCGACCGCCGAAATCGTCACGGTGGACCTACAAACGTCTAAATGCATGTATGCTCCATTTTTTTCAGATCTTCTCCAATACTTTTGTAGTTTCTACAAAACACACCCTATAACTGCTTTACATAGTAAGTAAAAATTTCAATTTATAAACAAGTTTTTGAACCTTAAAATAAGATTCCTCGAGACTACTATGAGTGAAGCTCCTATCCTGCCTCTTTGTTTATCCGCTTCAATAATAATTCACCCATTTATCGAACGCTAAAACAAAGACAAATTACGACGCATTCCTCCGTCACACTAACTATACAGTGCCCATAACAAAAACATCAACGCTCCCAACGAATTCGATGTCACCGTACATTGCCTCTCAAAAAGGCACACGAAGCGACCAATTTTGCTCACCTCATCAGTGTCCCCATACTCTCAACACACCTCGACCGTCATTAAAATATCCATACAAATTTCAATGCCTGTTATTCACTTAAATGTTTTAGATTTGAAAACTTCTCCAAAAACTCAAAATATGAGATCAATAACGGGACATGTGGGCTCCTCCTTTTATTGCATAATGAGCTGGTCATCATGGGTCCATGTAACAAAGCTCTTTAGAGTTTAACTCAGTTAGTGTTCTTATATACTTCCTGTTTTGATAGTATCTATGCATTCTCAGTTGTTTAAAATTAAAATATTAATATTTTTAATTATGCAATTGTGAAATTTTTTTTCTAAATGTTTCTCTATGATACTTATAAAGTAATTATAGAGCTTTTTAAGTACTAAATTTTATTAGATTTATAATTGAACGTATTAAAATTCTATTTTAGCTGTATTTTAATTCTACTTTTAAGTAGTGTTTGGATCAGTTTAACAATTTTACAAATATTAGTGGTTAGAAAGCTCTGTGATTAGTCTATTGATATCATATATGAATATTCAAGAGAAAATTTTCACATTTATATGATAGCGAATATCAACATGCAAATTTTAAACAACTTAGTACGGATAAATGCTAAAAAAAATCAAGTGAGAGTACATAAGTGCTAAGTGAAATTATAAGTGCAATTTAGCCTATTTCAATTTATAAGTTTCTTTAGAAAAAATGGCTAAATGGCACTTACATGTCCTATTATTTCACCACATTTACGCTTAAATACCCCCAAGTTATTAAAAGCAACACTTTCATACTCTAATTTGGTAAAAAATAATATTTTAATAACATAAGCTAGAAAAAAGCCGGTATGTTAGTACCTTTTGTTAGTTGCATATAGAAATATTAGTAGAAATATTCCCATATACTTAGCACTATTGTATTGACCATGTTTGTTGCCATTTTTAGTACCATTATACATATCTTATATCTTTTTATAAAATTTTATTTGTTGTCATTCTTAATACCACTACACATATATTATATCTTTTTATTAAATTTTATTGAGGGATAGTTTTATCATAGTATGTTTATTAACCGCACAGTAGAAAACTCAAGATATTTAAATGTTGCTTCTTATAACTTAAAATATTTAAACTTAAAAACTGTGAAAAAATCGAGCATTCAAGTGTCATCTAGCCGAAAAAATTTCTATTAATTACTTCTAGTACATAGAAAACACTATATCTACTACTCCATATTTATAGGAGGACCAAAACTTTCAATATTCATGCTGGAATAATTAATACAGTAAATTACTATAGTATATTACTGTAGCATAAAGAGAAAACTATAGCATTTAAAAAAGAATTGTTGTAACATTTAAAAAGAGATTACTATAGCACAAATAAAAAAATGATGAGCCGCGTTTTGCACAGGATGCACACTGATAAAGAGGTGCTGTTATTTGTCTCGCAGCCCCCATGGCGCGCAGCACGCAAGGGAAAGAAACAAGGGGTGAGTTCACGATGTGGTGCACGCACCCTCTGTTTCTCTCCTTTGCGCGCTGTTTACCACCCCCTATCTCCCTCCCTTGCATGATGCGTACGCGATGGGAGGCTGTGAGACAAATAGCATTTTTGCTAGTAATAAAGATAGTAAAAAGCAACGTAAGCTCTTCTAGTTTTGGCCCAAAAGAGTCCAAAACAAATGACGTCACCTCTCCCCGTCCCATCGCTAGTACTAACCCTAAACCAAATCCGTCGTCTACTATTCCCCATGCGTGGCTTTGATTAGCACCCATCGCCCCTAAACATGCCACTCCGTAGTTTCCTCTAAGTTCGACCTACACTTCCAATTCTACCCCTCCTCTTCTGTCCCGCCTTCCAACCAGGCATCACCAACTTACAGCCTGTCATCAGAATCCCCCTCTCCCACTATAAAAACCATCTCCCCCCCTTTCACATCCCCACCAAACATCAAGCCAAGACGAATCATAACGAGCGCAAAATATCCAAAATCGAAATAAAAACATAAAAAAACAATTCTTTACCTGATAAAAAAATGGGAGGCTGTGCATCTTGCGAGGCGACGGCGGTGGGCCCGGCGGCGACGGGGAAGCTGATCCTCGCCTCCGGCGACCTCCAAGAATTCGATCGTCCAATTAGGGTTTCGAGCATTATCGAGAAGAACTCTGAGTGGTTCATCTGCGACGCCGACGAGATGGAGTTCGACGGATTCATCTCAGCCGTCGGATCTGACGATGAGTTGAATCCAGGCCAGATCTACTTCGTTTTGCCGAGATCGATGCTTAAGAAACCTCTTCATGCTGAAGAGCTCGCAGCGCTTGCAGTTAAAGCGAGCGCAGCGTTGATGAATGGACGGCCGTTAGTTTTTGGCGTTGGAGAGAAGAAGGAGGTGTTGAAGACGGTGACGGAGATGAGACGGAGATCGAAGAGGGCCTCAAGTGGCAGAGGCCGTAATTTTGTGACGGATCTGTGTGTGATTCAAGAGTGAGATGAAATGGATGAAGTCGAAGCGAAACTCTCGTTTTGTTGAGAAGAATGGAGAATATTCTATGAGATCGCCGGTCCGTTGATCCGCGGATGAGTCGAGGTTAAAAAGAGAGGGAAAAAGGATATTTATGAAACTTTTTGTTGTTCCGCGAGGCACCGGAACGAGATTGATTGCGTTATTTTTTTGTATATAAAAAAAAAAAAGAAATGTACAGTGAGAACAAGATGGAACTGTTTTTGGGCGCTCCTTGATCGTATTTGCTAGAAGTTACTGTCATGGTTATGATGATGGTTATGATGATGATAATACGTGATGTGCTGAGCTCTTTTTCATTTTGGGCTGTCTTTATTGTCGTCAAGTTACGAAAGGGACTGTAGCGCGAGATATTGGTGTGGCTTTATTTTTGAGATGGACTTTTCATGGGAAGCGGACGATGTTATTAGCACTTGATATGGAAAGTTAAAATTCTTAATGAAGCTAATTTGTTTTTGTTTTTGGTTTTTTTGGACACAAGTCGGCTTTAAGACCATCTCCAACCCCGCGTTAAAATGAGGCAAAACGCCATTTTGCGGCTCCGAATTTTCTCCAACCGAGCGTCATTTTGGGCGCTATTTTAGCGGTGGTGAACAGCGCGACGCCATATTTGGCGTCGCACTGTTCATCACCGCATTACTGTTCATTTAATTTTTTTTTAAATTTTTTTTTTGTTTAACCTCATACTTTTATGTATTTACAATTTGATCCTAATTGTTTTATTAAATGTATAAAACAATCTCAATAATATTTAAATTTTATAATTTTACCCCAATTGTATAATTTGGGCAAAATAAATTATTTTTTAAAATTAAAAATAATGCTAAAATTTAAAATACATTATTATTAATTATAATATTAAAATCTAGATATTAAGTAAAGTCCCATGAAATATAAAGAGCAATCCTAATACATAATTCAAATATAATTTACATATGTGAAATACATAACATATAAAAACTGACACGCATAATATAAAACTTCATTAAAATAAAACATAAAATACAAACTAAACATAGAACATTTCCTGAGATGGACAAGCAACTCTCAATAATCTGGTAGATCGGGGCCAGAGTGTCCAATATCATTGAAATAATTGCCAAAATTAGAAGCAGACCCTTGTTCTTGTTGATTTCTTTTTTGTATTATTTTAATCTGTTGAGCTCGAACGTACTCACGCACGTTTGGATCAGCAATGGAATTCAAATCTTTCATTATAATTTTCCATTCATCTCTATCTTTTTTCATGGCTATCTTTTCTCGTTCGATATCAAACGCTACTTGCCTGTCCAAGCTCGCATTGTCTAACCTGTCTATAAGTCGATTGCTGGAGGTCTCGATGGAGTCCGCTACACTTGACTCATGATCATCATTTTTCCTTTTCAATTTAGCTTTTTTTACCCCAATAGGTCGTTCAGATGGAGTAAATGATGACAGTCCAGGAGATGTTGATATAGGAGATTCCGGAGTGGGATTATCTGATTGTGACGAGTCGAAGTTCACATTTTGGGATTGTCTTCGACCAACTTGTCTTGCTGTGGGGACATCATCTTTGAATTTTTCGAAATTTTTAACCATATTCCAGACATGATCAAATTTGAAACCTTTTTTGTACTTTGGTTCTTGCATAAATAACATCTTTGCTCGAACTAACTGCAAATTATAGTGAACATCAAGTTATGTATTTCAACAATAATAATAAAATTCAGGCGATAATTTATAGAATACTTACAATATCTTCATCTGAAGCACCACTTGGATTCAAATTCTCTACTTGTCTCAAGCACGCATTCAATTTCCTTACTTCATTACTTATGATTTCCATTCGAGAACGAATTGATCGGCTCGTACGCATCTCAAAATGCTGATCTCGAAGTTCATTGTATTTGTCCTCCACACGAGACCAAAATGCATCTCGAGACTGGTTTCTACCGATAATAGGGTCTTGAGAAATATCCAAGAATACTTGACAAAGGAGCACATCTTCAGTAACCGTGTATCCAGTTGATCGAACAGACATTTTTTTTAAAAAAACGGTTGGTTTGGAGATCAGAAATACTTTGAAGAAATACTTCGAATTGGGTGGTTTGAAGTAGAATTCGTGAATGTTATTTATAGCCAATTCAAATTTGTTTTTTTTTTGTTTGAATTTGAATTTGTCGGTGGTCAACATTTGAAATTGAATCATTTTGTACAAACTGATCAGCTTTACACATTATCCAACGTTGTCAGTGGGAATCAATTTTTGAAATCAGGTCAGCTTTACACATTGTCCAA
>BQKN01066242.1:720355-731374 GCA_022839385.1 Asparagus kiusianus
GCTTTGTACGAGTGGGAATCAATTTTTGAAATCAGGTCAGCTTTACATATTGTCCAACGTATACACAACTCAGCTCTCCTTGAATTGTGTGAAAGCTTTGTACGAGTGGGAATCGATTTTTGAAATCAGGTCAGCTTTACACATTGTCCAACGTATACACAGCTCAGCTCTCCTTGAATTGTGTGAAAGCTTTGTACGAGTGGGAATCAATTTTTGAAATCAGGTCAGCTTTACACATTGTCCAACGTATACACAGCTCAGCTCTCCTTGAATTGTGTGAAAGCTTTGTACGAGTGGGAATCGATTTTTGAAATCAGGTCAGCTTTACACATTGTCCAACGTATACACAGCTCAGCTCTCCTTGAATTGTGTGAAAACTTTGTACGAGTGGGAACCAATTTTTGAAATCAGGTCAGCTTTACACATTGTCCAACGTATACACAGCTCAGCTCTCCTTGAATTGTGTAAAAGCTTTGTACGAGTGGGAACCAATTTTTGAAATCAGGTCAGCTTTATAAATAGCATATACGATTGGGTACATCCACACAATTACTCGTTGTTGTGTTAAAATTATTATTCTCCATTTCTGCATACTTCAGTCATTCTTTTCTTACTTCAAAAATGAATTTCGATGTTGGAGGTCCATCATACTTATCATCATCTTCATCTTCGGATGATGATAATTTTCTGTCCAATATCATTGCAGAGATTGATGAAACCGAAGAAGTAATTTGTGAGTACATCAACAACAACATGATCCTCGTTAACAATTTACATCAACACAACTACCAACCGATCCATGGTGGCTCGATTCCCGGTCATGCAGTGATCAATCGTGATCGAGAAAATGCGCATCAAAATTTGGTCATAGATTACTTTGCCGATAATCCACGTTTTGGAGAAGATATGTTTCGTCGTCGATATCGGATGTCAAGAAGTTTGTTCCTTCGAATTGTTGATGCAGTGAAAGATCATGACTATTACTTCCAACAACGAAGTGATGGACTTGGTAGAATGGGATTATCACCGTTACAGAAAGTAACAGCTGTTTTTCGCATGTTGGCATACGGTCTACCAGCTGATGCTACGGACGAATACGTTAAAATAGGTGAGTCAACAGCAATTGAAAGTATGACAAAATTTTGTCGTGCTATGGTGGAAATATTCGCAGAGCGGTATCTACGAACACCTAACGCTAACGATATTGCTAGGCTACTCTATATTGGAAAAAAACGTGGTTTTCCAGGAATGTTAGGAAGTCTTGATTGTATGCATTGGAAATGGAAAAATTGTCCAACAGCATGGTCTGGGCAATACACAGGACGTAGTGGGTCACCAACTATTATCCTCGAAGCTGTGGCAGATTATGATCTTTGGATATGGCACGCATATTTTGGTATGCCAGGCACCAATAATGATATCAATGTGCTGGAGTCATCTAATCTTTTCTCTAACCTAGCTCAAGGTATTGCTCCTCCCGCTCACTATGTTATTCAAGGAAAAGAGTATAATATGGGTTATTATTTAGCTGATGGTATATATCCGAAATGGGCTACTATTGTACAAACAATCCAACAGCCACAAGGTAGGAAGAAAAAATATTTTGCCATGAAACAGGAAGCATGTAGAAAAGATGTAGAACGTGCGTTCGGAGTTCTCCAATCACGATTTGCAATCGTGGCAGGATCAGCACGTTTTTGGAAAAAACATGTATTACATGACATAATGACTGCATGCATTATTATGCACAATATGATAATCGAGGATGAACGTGATCTTTATGCACCAATTCAAGAAGTGAGGGAAGCACCAACACCAGAAGTTGATATGGTAGCAGATGAAACTACAAGATTTACTCAATTTATTGCACGTTACGGAAAAATCAAGGATAAAGATGCCCATATTGTGCTTCGTAATGCATTGATAGATCATCTATGGGAGGAATACACTAATTCAGATAGTTAAGAGCATACTGAATTTGTAATTTTTACATTGTTGTTAATGTTTAATTATTTTCTTACATTTTATTTTCTGTTGTGTTCTTGAATGTAATATTTTGGCAATATTAATAATAGGTATATAATATTTTATTGTTTTATTAGTTTAACTTTTTAAATAATAAATCATTTTGTTTGGAAAATATGTGAAAAAATAAAATTTGATATGTGAGGTTAATTGTTGAAATAGTTAAAAATATAGGGAATAAAAATAATCATATAAAAGTAGATAAAAAGAAAGATACTGAGAATATTCCTTTTTGGTGCAAAAAATGGTGCAATGAGTTGGAGATGAATTACTGTTAGATGTGACTTTTGCACCATTTTGGTGCAAAATTTGCACCATTTTGAGGCAAAGGGTTGGAGATGCCCTAATAAAAAACTAATTTGCTGTTATTTTTTTGGGAAATTTAGCATTATTTTTGAATGATAACAATCATGGAAGAGCTAAAATCTGGTTAAAGTTGATCACATATACTACTTTTCATATTTATATATGTTTATAATCACATATACAAATACAAATATAAGCACAGTCTAACAATTCATATTCAATGTTCTTCAAATTAAATACATGTAGAAACAAAATCACATAAAAGAACAGACATACGGAAAACGGGGGCATAAGAAAATGCATGAATTTGGAAAACATTTTAGTGTTTTTGTTAGTATTTGTTTGTTAAGAAAAAAAGATAGTCCCACATTGGAATTTTGAACATTTTTTTAGAGGTTTAAAAGCATTGAATACTTATTGGGCTTTGAATAATTATATATTGAATATTTTTTAATGTTATTTTGAATTTTAAAAATTATGAAAAGACATGTAATTGTTAAAAATTGGTGTTTACTCCAAGGGGTGTTTTGAAAAGTTAGGGTGGAAATTCTCAACCATCAAAAATCAAAAACCTCGTCAGATGGGATATCGTCTGTAAGGATAAAGTCGAGGGGGGTTTGGGAGTAAAAAATTTCGATCTCTTTAACCAAGCTCTTCTCGCCAAGTGGATTTGGAAAATCTTAGATAGAGAGAGTCTCATCAGCAAAGTCATCTTCTCCATCTATCCTTCCAGATTATCTAATCCTATTGTTAATCCCAAAAGCTATGCATCTAGATTCATTCTTGATCTTAAAACAATTTACCCTACTTTTATCAGCTTTGTCAAATGGAGAATAGGATCAGGTGATTCCTATAAGTTTTGGATGGATAGGTGGGCGGGTAACAACTCCCTCAGCACCTTATTCCCTAAAGCTTTCTATCTAGCTTTCTCCCAATCTTGCGCTATCAGTTCTCAAGGTTCATGGCAGAACAACATCTGGAAATGGAAGCCAATCTTGAGGAGAGGCATCTCCATGGAAGAAAAAAAAGATATCTCAGAGCTAAAGGCTTTCATTGATCAGTTTAGGCCTGATCCAAATAAATTTGATATCATCCACTGGCCTCACAGTCCATCAAATCACTTTACGGTGAAATCTTTATACGTCATTCTCAACAAGGGTGGCATTTTATCCCCTTTCCACAATTTCATTTGGAAATCTTCTATTCCACTCAAGGTTAAAACCTTCCTATGGATTCTAAGCAAAAAGAAGCTTCAAACAAAGGATAATTTGCTCAAAAAAGGATGGTCGGGTGATTCATCTTGTTCTCTTTGTAGCCAGACGATGGAAACACACGATCACTTGTTTATATCATGTCCCTTTACTCAAGCTGTATGGTCCATCTTGCTCCCTTCTTCCCCCACCAGCCTATGGCCTCAGGAGGTGACAAGATTGATCAGTGGAAATATAGAATTCTTGGCTAACCAGAATCTCAAAGAATTATGGAAGATTTTGTTTCCTTGTACATGCTGGTGCATTTGGAGCAGTCGTAACAACTCTATTTTCAACAACATTCACCCTTCTCCATCCCACATAGTAGCTAATTCTTCCCGCTTTGTTCTCTACTGGACAGGGGCATCTAAAAGCAAGAAATCTCAGAGGTTGCATAATGCGGCAATCAACTCAGGACTGCCAGTGATAGCAGAATCTTCTCGGAACGAACATTTTGAAGAAAACCATCCCTAAGGGATAGTGTTTCAAGCTGTTCCTTCTCTGTTATGTTCAGCTTTCCAGCAAACTCTGCCTAAGGGTTTGAAGCTCCAGTCGGTTCATGCAGTCCTCAGCTCTTCCTTAGTCCTTTTGCCACATCCAGAGGTAACTTTTGTTGTTTTGGTATAGTATTGTAATCAGATGTTGTTGTGGTGGTTTCTGTTAGCAATTTTTGTGGTTTCTTGTTTTTTTGGTTTTTTTGGAGTTCTCCTGGATCAAGGAAGGTTTGGAAGCTTGATAGGTGTTCACTGGAGGATGACGACAAAGGTCCGCTCTCCTCCGTTTACATCTGCTGCGCTTCCTTCCCTCTCCTTAGTTTAATTCAGGTTAATCTCCTTTTTTTGGTATTTTCAGGTATTTGTATGTAAATATTGGTGATATATATAATTTTATGAACAGGGATAATCTCCCTGTTTTTGGCTTCAAAAAAAAAGTTATGACTGTTGGAAGCATCTTTTCAAACCTATAAATAGTTTATGTTTTCAGATATCTAAAAACAATTCTTTCAGATTAACACAGACTTCCGTGTTGGTTGGTTTGGAAATTACACTCTTTAGCTCAATGGCACGTGCGCACTTTCAGATTAACACAGACTAGATTTTATACTGCAAGCAGAGTAATTCATGAATTGTAACAACATGCACAAGTCTAATTATCTTAGAGATGCTGGAATTTTATTTATAGTACCAACGTAGTTACACTCCTTTCTTCTTTATGGAAGCAATGCAATGGAGAATCACTAGATATATCTTTCACAATGCAAGTAGCCAAAAAAGTTGAGTTTCGAGCTGATGCTATGTCTTGTTAATTAAGCATCAACAGAGACCAAGTGGCAAGCAAAAGATAGGGTGATGATGGCACAAGTTGGAGCTTT
Source organism: Asparagus kiusianus (assembly GCA_022839385.1). Lineage (NCBI taxonomy): Eukaryota > Viridiplantae > Streptophyta > Magnoliopsida > Asparagales > Asparagaceae > Asparagus > Asparagus kiusianus. Next base: position 725,309 of record BQKN01066242.1, read on the forward strand.
TTTGCCCGCAGTTAGGCTACACTTGGGGTCTTGGAGGGTACTGCATATATACCTTCAATAATTGAGGATAAGTGGGGGAAATCATTGACAATAAGTCTTATCACTGACGAGCCACACGTTTTTCATGTAGGAGGATTTTGGGCTTCAAGTGCGTATAAAATTTTATTTTCTTTCCCCGTTTTATAATTCAAATAGTAACTTGTATGCACTTTTTGAGAGTTAATTCTAATTTATACTAGTTAAGTACTAGTTGGAAAACTAATTATAATTGCTTTTTGTATGTAATGCTTCAAAGAATTTGCTAAAAGTAACAATGCGGTCGTATCGTTCCCCTCCTCGTTTAATTTGGTTTTGATGTATCCATTTAAATATTTAATCTTTTAGTTTATATATATATATATAATACTTGCATGTTGTTTCATTCGATTGTGTGACAGTACTTGTATAATAGCATATTTGACTGGTAAAAAGCGTAGTCTGTCAACGTCCTGGCTTGGATCCCTCAGTCACAGACCAATTCTTCTCATTATAAACAACAATAACTCATTTACTAATCTTAACTGCCACTATTATCACGGAAGCAGCTTTCAAGTTGTTGAGATAAATTTTGCTCTTTCGTTGGGATTTTTCCAACCAGAGAACAGATGCAGTTGCAGCGCCAACGCGGTCGAGTCAAGTAGCAAGCAAGTGGCCACATCCGTGTCCTTGGGCACCTTGGTAAATTGATTCGGTGAAGCTGAACCAACGTTTTTTCCTCGCAATTTAGTTGGACTTACTTGGAATTTGAAAATTATTTCTCTCGTATTTGGATTTATTTGGAATTTCAAAACTTCACACGTATGTTTGCTGGATTCCATCCCGAGTAGGCGGTGCATATAGAAATAAATCGTGATGTCTGCATTATTTGATCTTTTTATTTGCAATTAATGTCAATGTTAACCGTCCACTATTTTACTGACAGTTATAGTTCAAATATACATTCCCTAACTGGTTGTAGAGAACTTCTACAACTTGTCAATTACATCTTCCCATTCGGTAGACCTCATAAATGATATTGTTTAAATAAATTATTAAAAAAATTCAATTATGAGACCCACTAAATAAGCTACGATATCATTCCATATAACTAATTGTAGGCCTTCTCTACAATTAAGAATATAGAGAATATCCAAATCCTAGCAGTTCTACCCTTTAAAAAAATCATAACCTTTCATTAACTAGCTGAGACTTTTCAGCATTAAATCGTCGTATTTGATAGGTGCTAAGAAGAGACCATCAAAGTCCAAAATTCTTAGATTTTGATTGAGTTTGAACAAACCAAAAAAAAGTATATAGGGTAAGGGTTAGTCGAAATAGAATATTGTAACAGCATAGCGGTAGATGAAATTAGTTGATGGTTCATAAACGATCTTTCTTGCGAGAGAAAAGAATCAGAGGCTTCTCACATCAAAGATGTGAGCATAGGCCCATGCAATGGCCCAACATTACCCCTTAGCTAAAATATTTAAGCTTTGCTACAATGACCCAAAATATGAGACCAATAGATGAGACAAGTGATGTGTCCCCATCTTATTGGATAATGAGTTGGCCATCATTAATGATGGCCAACTCATTATCCAATAAGATGGGGACACCTCACTTGTCCCATCTATTGATCCCATATTTTGGGTCCTTAAAGAATTTTTCAAAATATTTATACTTTCTTTCGACATCTTGGTTGTTATCGCCATTATTATTATTCGCTAAAAACGTAGCAATTTTGACGGATTACCAAACTCTATAATTGTTGCCTTGTTGGCATTCTCTCGCAGTTTGATGCTCGCCGAAGAGCTCGAAAGTATCCTTCGATGCAAATCGAAAGGGATATGTGCATGTGAGGGGCTGTTTGTTTTAAGTTTTTTGCATGGGGAGGGAGGTGGAAAGCTACCAAAGTGGCAGCTTTCTCCCCAAAACCTCTCTGTGAGAGGCGTTTTGAGGAGAAAGCTGCCACTTTAGCAGCTTTCCACCCCCTCCCCGAGACAAAAAACTTTAAACAAACAGCCCCTGATGCTATATATCTAACCAAGTTCTAAGCACCGACAAATGAATCCGACCAACGTTCCGACTCCACCGAATATAATTAGATACGTGACGTGTGACCCAATCCGAATAATGTCAAGCTTGCTTCAATATTGATTGTGCGTGTTTTCCAGGGATTGGTTGGTTGGGTGGAAATAAAGTCGTAAATAAATGCAAATGGAACAACGGGATTTATAAAATATATTGTTTAGTTTATAACTTTGTAATTAGAAAATATAAATGAATTTACATTTTGTATAAAAAAAATTAGAACAAATTTTCAAAACAGCCCCAAAAATATTTTTATTTTTAAAATCGACCCGGTTTTTTTTATTTACCAAAATCGACCATGTTTTTGTCACGCGGGCTTAATGACGTTCCTAAACAGTCGGGGTTGGCAACCCCGACTGTTTAGGACATGCAAATTTCGGGTTTAAGGACATTAATTAGGGTTTAACACCCTTCTAAAAAGTCGGGGTTGCCAACCCCGACTGTTTAGGAACGTCATTAAGCCCACGTGGCAAAAACCAGGTCGATTTTGGTAAATAAAAAAAGCGGATCTATTTTGAAAAATAAAAAATTTTTTGGGGCTGTTTTGAAAATTTGTTCAAAAAATTACATGCTTCAAAAAGAGAGAGAGCTCATAGAGAGAGAGGAAGGAATTTAAAGTGGACTCTATTGCTAATTTGGTGGGAGGAAAAACTGCAAGATTTAAAAAAGAACATTAAAAAATAATAAATACTAAATAATTCCACCTCATAAAAAAGCTTTTTAAATTCAAACCGAAAAACTATCTATTCCCAAATTTACTTATATGACAAAACTTCGAAGCTTTTGCTTAATTGTTTTTCAACAAACTATAAAATATTTGGAAATATATTTCATACGATATAATTGTAGATATTTAAACATAAATTTGGAGTTGATTTCCGGCAACAAATGTTTCAATATTTTCTGCAATTTATTTTTGCAGCGAACCAAAACAGCCACTCAGTGGTGGGAATGAACAACAAACAAAAGTTTATCTAATTATTCGGTTACATGCGTTTTGATAATTTATCTTACATTAATCGAATAGTCTCTACATTGAACATTCATAAAAGAAATTGAATTTAATCTGGTGCCTATTTGTTTACTTGATTATCAAATACCAGTTTCAAGTGGATTCAGCTCATAATGGGTCTGCATAGAGTCAATCGGATTAGGGGGTTATAAGCTACACTATTAGTATAAACTGTGATCTCCTACATCCTTAGGGGTGCCAAACGGTTCGGAACCGATCCGCATCCATACCCAAACGGATGCATATATGATAAGCTATTTTTAAAACAAGACGGATACGATTTTGGATACAGATCCGGTTTCGATTTTTTTTCGAATACAGATTTGGATACGGATATGAGATTTGTAGATACGGATATCCGCAATTTAATAAACATAAAGATTCGAATCGTATCCAAAGTTGCAAACCTGTAACCGCTAACCTAAAACCCAACTAAAAACCCTAGCCTCCACTATGTGATATCCAGCTTCCACTCAATTTCTACAAGACTACAACCCGTTCGCCGTCTTCGCCCGCGTCCCGTCGTTCGCTGTTCGCCATGATTCGGGTTGTCTTCGCCGTTCGCTCAGGTCCCGTGTCCCGCCCGCCTCGTCCAGTTCGCGTCTTCGTCCAGTCCGCATCGTCTAGTTCGCCCGCGTCTTCGTCGTTCGTCGGCGTTCTCCGTTCGCCTGCCTCATCCAGTTAGACCGACTCATCTTCGTCGCGCGTCGTCTTTGTCAGATCTCGCCTCGTCTTCGGCCAGTTTTCTAAAACTAACAACTTTGTTGTTATATAAGGTCTAATTGTAGGTTATCATGTTCTTGTTAACAATTCGATCTTTGTCTTTGTGTTTAGTAATGACAAATGTGGATTATAAATTGGTATGGTATCAATTTCTACAGGTTTCTTCTTATTTTGTGAGGATATACTCTGATACAAGAGATCTACATGACCGAGACGACATCAGCGGACGACGACTCGACATCTTAACTCGAGTCGAGTCGACAGTCGAGACGACTAACCAGCCTAGATGAACAGACGACTCGAGGCGACGAGTTGAGATGACGACTCGAGTCCAAGCAACCCAGTCGAGACCCTAATCGACAGGACAAGACCCCAGCAGAGACCCCAGTCGAGACCACAGTCGACAGGACGGAACGACACACCCCAGTCGACACGAAGGGTGGTGTTAGTCGGCACATGCTAGTCAACACGAAGAGCAATACCACTCGACGTACTTAGTCGACTCATGTCCAGTCGACAAGAAAGGCGGAACTACTCGGCACGCCTTGTGTCGACTTGACAAACAGAATAGGAAAGAAGTTTGTTTTGGTTATTTCCTTTTAGGATTATAGTTTCTTTTTTATTAGGGTTAGGATAGAGTTAGTTGGCTATAAATATTAGTTCCTTTTGTAAATCTAAAATTAACTTTTCAATTATTCTATTAAGAGAACTTTTTTTGTTTTCGATCTCAAACTTGAGAAACTTAGAGCTTGTGGATTCAAGCTCGTGAAATACCTGCTATTGTCAGGGCTCGTTGGTATCAGAACGATATCCGATCGGCCTTCCTGTTCTACGTCTGCGTCATACTCTGATTTGTTTGATTTGCAGCTTATCTGTTGTAGCACTTTCTTTTCTAGCTTCTATTGTTTATTGGGACCTTGAAGTGATTAAAATGGTTGTTTTCAATAATATTAGTAGTATTTTTCTTAGAATTTTTTTCCCGAGTATGTACACGAAAAAGTTCTACATTTTCTCGCAATGTTATATATTTTTATGTTCAAGAATAATGGGAATGGGCTGCTCCAGACTTTATGATGAGCTCATAACTTGTGAATTGATATGATATATGATTCTTTAATTTGAAGAATTGCTGCCTGCGGGATACAAATAGTTGTTCAATGCCCTAGCCCCAAACTTGGGAAGCCTATAACCACATACATTTACTCATTTGGTTGTAATTTATGCATTGATGTATAATGTACTAATTCATATTCGATTTATATCCATCTATCAAATATCCGTTTATATCTGTGATCATATCCGATCCGATTCTTAAATATCCGAACCGTATCTGTTTCTGATGAGTGCGGGTATGGTTAAAATTTTTTCTTACCGAAGATAATCTGTGTCCGTATCCGTTTATAAAAAGCGGGTATGAATATGATAAGTGTCATATCCGAACCCTATCCGCTCCGATAACACCCGGCCTTGCTATTTAATTGGAATCTTTTTTTATCGCAATTTAATTGGAATCTTTAATTAAATTAAAATTTTAACCTCACACCAAAAACCCCAACAAAATCCACATCAAACCTATTTACGGCCGCTGTGAAAAAACCCCAATTTTCTAGGGCTAAGCCGTAGAGATGACAATTCTGGTCCAAACCCAATAACTCACCTAAATCCATCGAGTATAAAACTCATCTAAACCAACCCATTTAGCTAAATGAGCCTAATTAGATGTAACTATTTCTATAAAAGTTAAATGGGTATTAAATGGGCGGGTCTTTGACCCACCCATAACCCACCCAAAACCCACCCAAACTTAACCAGCAAAATTGAAATTTTCTCTCCCCTCTCTGTGCGATTCTCTCTCCCCGAAACCCTAAAAATCTCTGCTCCCCTCTCTCTGCGATTCGTCTCTCCGAGCTTGTACGGGATTTTCCCGGCGGCACCACTGCAGATCGGCGACCGAGGGCTGATCGACGACGAAGACGAAGACGACGGCGGCGATCGGCGCGAAGACGACGAAGCCTTTGAGTAAGTCGACGACGAAGACAATCGGCAGCTTTGGAAAACGAATTCGGAGCCAATCAAGAGGCGAAGTAGGTAGGTTTTGATTTTGCTTTTTGATCTAATTATTTCTAAACGCGATTTAATGTTTGATAAGGAACGATTCCGGTGATTGATTGAGAGATTGTTAAGTTTGTGGTTAGTTTTTGTTGAGTAGGGTTCAGGATGAA
>BQKN01066243.1:0-13634 GCA_022839385.1 Asparagus kiusianus
AAGGAACGAGGTAAAGCTCCAATTCAGGAACGCTTGGGGCCAGTGAAAAAGTCCCAACCAACACAGCATGCTGGGGGTCGCCGCAACCCTCAACACCTGGAGCAAACCGCAGCACCCAAGCGCACAACTTTGCGCATAGAAGTGCAAGATTCCGCTGAAGATTCACGTCCACAAAGACGCGTTTCAAGGCGTATAACTCTCGAGAGCCCGAAAAAGACAATTATTCCTCAGAAGGAAACGTTGTCATCTGATGACGACAACGTTATACCTGAGAGATCGTGCCAACACACGATAGCTTGCTCTGACCTCCAAACAGATGAGCTGTACTATCGTGCCGGAGGTACGAACAAATCTAGAAAGAGGAGCCCTCGAAGATTCGGGAATCTATGTCCTTGTTCAAATCTCATTCGGGCAGTACTGTCTGAATGCAACTGTGTAAAGACAGTCCCCGAAAGAGTTTCCGTGTTTGAGAGACTCAGCAATGAAGCGCCAAAGCCAAGGCCCAGGCGTTTCCGAAGAAAAAGAACGATGGTCAAGGACGGTGAACATTCAAGGGTCACCGCCAACATGACCAGCACAGGAACAACGGCTCAGGATAACCCCGAGACGATTCCAGAAACATCCCGACCCAGGACTCGTTTACAATCTGGGGCTATCATTCGCGCAACGTATGGTAGAGTCCGAACAAGAGTACCTTCGGGAGATGAAGAGTCAGATGCTGGCTCCGCAGTGGCGTCTGATAATACAGTGTCCAGTGAGGGACAGCCCCGCGAGTCGCTCATGATAAGCGCGGAGCAGGTGGCCAAGATGCTTGAAGATGCCATGGCCAAACAACAAGAAACTTTTAGGTTCGAGATGCAAATGGCCATGCAGAATATGAGAGAGATGCATGACCAACAACTTCATGCATTGAGGCACCAACAAGGCGAACCAAGTCAGCCCAACCAGAACAACCTGGAGGAGGAGGGCACAAATGAAGCTCGCAATGCTAATAACCCTCCCATCAATCCAGGGAGTGGTAATGATAATACCAGTGAAGACACAGGTGAAAGCTTAAAAATTAAGAATCTCGAGAACAAAATCAACACATTGATTTCTGCTCAAGAGACTAAGAAGACGGGCATTCCCTGTCCTTACCCAAGAGAATGGGAATCGATCCCATATCCGGCGAAGTTTAGTCTAATTAACTTCACGCCGTTTAATGGGATGGGTTCACCAACTCAGCATTTGATTTATTTCAAATCGCACTTGGGAGTCATCTCAGGTAATGAGCCTCTGATGGTACGGTCGTTCGTTGGCACTCTTCGCGGAGCTGCCTTCGATTGGTATCGTCGCCTCAAGCCAGGAAGCATAAACAGCTGGGATGACATGGAGTCGAAATTCCTCGCGAATTTCTTCGACGACGACACCGAAATCTCAATCGGGTCGTTGCTTGATGAAAAGCAGAAAGACGGAGAACTAGTCGAAGTCTTCGTCAAAAGGTTCCGGAATAAGGCGATGAATTGCCGGGACCCGATTAGCGAGGAGTTCATCCTCCAAACCTGCCACAACAACCTCTCACTGGACGTTTTGGAAGCAATGGGCACAGCTCCGTCCAAGACATGGAAAGACTTGAAGGTCCGAGGTGAGCAAGCTGAGCGGTTCCTTAGAAGAAAGAAGGCGGAGAGAGGCCAACCGGCTACAAATCCTCCAAAGCAGAACTTCAATCAGAAGGGAAAAGGTAAAGCTCAGGTTAATGCTGTTGATGCTAATCAAACCTTTCAATTGCAACCTCAGCAACAGCAGCAACAGCAGCAACAGCAGCGAGCTCCACAGCAATCACAGCCACATTGGCAGCAGCGGTCTCAGAAGCAAAAGTCTTCGGAGCCGAGATTTCCTAAAGTCTACTCCTTCAAAGATGACGAAGTTCCCGGCATCTTCAAATATCTGTTGGAGAACAACAAAATCCAGCTGCCTGCGATTGTGGATCATGAAGGGGCTACCAAGGTGACAGACCCGAGGTACTGCGCGTATCACAGAGCGGTTCACCATCCTACGAAGTCCTGCTACCACCTCAAGGACAAGATCCAGGCCTTGATCGATGTAGGAGTCATAACTCCGAAACCGGCCAAGAATGTGGGAGCAAATGCAGTGTCCATCAGTTTTGGATCGGTGCCTACGGATTGGTTCCAGCCTAAGCGCGTCATCAAAGTCGGGATGAAGACGGTGAACGACGATCCGCACGGACAGCGCCAAAAGGGACTCGTGCCACACACAGCTCCAAACGGTGAAATTCTATGGGTGCACCCCGACCTAATCGGAGATGAACAATGGGCTGGATCGTCATCCAAGAAGAAGTCCAAAGGGAAAGGGAAGTCTTGTTATGGAGTCTCTGCTATCCCGGGTGAAGAGGATGAAAGGATCACCACTTTTCCACTCTCCGACGAGGAACATGAGGTCTTTACGACCCGAAGTGGGAATCAGTACCACTTCAACTATCCGTCACATAGTGAACAAGCAGCTAAGCTAGGGGTGACAAAACAGGGACCACCCAAGACTATCACAGAGATGGGGGTGATCCCAATTCCCAAACCGGCTGAAGATGTTCGACGACAACCGGTTGATAAACAGAAAGAAAAGAGGCCCGAAGAGGTTCAGAATCCGAAGCAGTCTCGTTTCAGTCGTCCGATTGGAAAAGACAAACCGGAGAGTTCAAAAAACCCTCGCGCCTTCGACATTATGGCTCAGCTAGCTAACATTCCAGCGCGGATAACATTGTACGAGCTGTTGCGGTTATCCAAGGAGACTAGAGAAGCCTTGCAGGAAGCCCTGGCAGATTCAGAGGCATTCCTCACAAGGGTCAAACCAGTTCCTGAAGAACTGGATACGCTAGCCCAACAGTGCAATGTGGCAGCTAAGAACATTCCCTGCATCACCTTCACCAAAGAGGATATGCAGACGAAGAATTCAAACCACGATCGGCCCCTGTACTTCGTCGGGTACATTGGCTCCAGCGAAGTCAACCGGATCCAAGTAGATCCGGGTTCCGCTGTGAGTATTATGCCGCTTCGCCTAATGCACAGCCTGGGAATCCCAATCAGCAAGTTGGCGTCAACAGGCACAGTCATATACGGATTCAACACCAGCGGGTCAAGACCTTTGGGTAAAATCCGGATAAAATGCCAAATGGGCGATTTAAAGACGGAGGTCACGTGCTACGTGATTGATGCTGAGACATCCTATAACTTACTATTGGGTCGGCCTTGGATCCATAGTAACGTTATAGTCCCCTCCACTCTACATCAGTGTCTGAAATACGTCGACACTGATGGAAGAGTTAGGACGGTGGTCGCGGATAAGCAACCATTCAAAGGGTATGAGAATTATTTCACAGATTCTCTCCTTTATGGTAATGAATCCGACACGGAACCATCGGTCCAAGGCACGGACAGCGGAGAAGAAGCTGATTCCGAAGCCGGATTCGATTACAATGGTGGTTTTGTTTTTAATGACATTGTACCCTTTGTAATCAATCTCGACGACGAACAGTCGTCAGATGGCGGTTGTAACTGGCAACTTGCCGAACCTGAAATAAATAATGGTTTAGAGTACTCCTTGTCTTTTGATGATGTGATAAAGGGATTGTACGATAATCCCGAATTGTGTATGCCGCTCCGATCGTCGTATGTAACGAAGAAGCGTCTCCAACACTCTTTCGGAACAACTCAGATTATTCCCGCCAAAATAGGGGGACAAAAAGAAGTGATCTTCGGTAAAGGAGAAAGTCGTCCGGTGCCAGATCATTTCCTAAGAGAGGATGAAAATGATGACAAATCTGGTTTACATCTATCTAAGTACAGTTCAGAAGCGCGCAAGCTCATGGAAAGACAAGGGTATGATTTCACACTCGGAGAAGGTCTATACTTCGATCGAGGTTCCCGTGTCCCAGTCAAAGCGGCATATGTCCCAAAGGGTAAACCGGAAGGTTATTATCGTCACAAGAGGGGCTTAGGCTACGTTTCGTCAGATGACGAATGTGGCTGGCAGATCATCGATCAAATTGCTAACAAGGCTAAGGACGGGTATTTGCCAGAATCTTCAGCTGAAGATTCCGACACAAGTTTGGGAGAAGTATTCAAGGCCTTAATGTCGAACATGACTACGGCTGATCCATCTACAATGGAGGACGACGATCAAATGCAAACGTGGGAGGACCCATGGGTTCATCACCTGAACATGCAATATGGTGATAGGTTCGAACAGAGAGAGCCACCCACCGAAGACGAGGTAGTCCAAATCAATATGGGTGATGAGGACAATCCAAAGCCCATATTCATCAGTGGTAGTCTTCCATCAGATGAAAAGGAGGAATTAATTGCCTTGATCAGAGAATATATCGACGTCTTCGCCTGGAACTACGAAGACATGCCAGGGCTCGATCCCAATGTGGCAATGCACCGCCTCGACATCAAGCCGGATGCCAAACCTGTCAAGCAACAGCAAAGACGGTTTCGTCCGCAGATCATGGAAGCCATCGAGGCTGAAGTTAAAAAGTTGATCGACTCAGGGTTTATCCGGGAAGAACAACATCCAGACTGGTTAGCCAATATCGTTCCAGTCATGAAGAAGAATGGCAAAATCAGGATTTGCATCGACTTCAGGAATCTGAACGAGGCATGTCCAAAAGATGATTTTCCTCTCCCAATCACGGACGTCATTATCGACAATACGTGCGGATTCGAAAGAATGTCCTTCATGGACGGCTTTTCGGGGTATAATCAAATCAAGATGCACCCGGATGACGAAAAGCATACGGCATTCAGAACGCCCCTCGGTATTTTCTGCTACACGGTGATGCCATTCGGTCTGAAGAATGCAGGTGCCACATACCAGCGAGCGATGACTAAGATTTTCCAGAAACACCTCAGGAAAACAGTTGAATGCTACGTTGATGATTTGGTGGTGAAAAGCCGCAGCAAGGAAGACCACATCAAAGACTTGAGAACAATGTTTGATCTCATGCGGAGTCATCAATTGAAGATGAATCCCACAAAATCCTTCCTCGGAATGTCCAGCGGAAAATTCCTTGGATTCGTCGTTACCACCAAGGGTATACACATAGACCCAGACAAGGTAAAGGCGATAAATGAATTGCAACCCCCGAAGAACCTAAGGGAACTCAGAGGATTGCAAGGGCGTTTAGCGTATATCCGGAGATTCATTTCAAATCTTTCCGGGAAGTGCCAACCGTTTTCGAAGCTAAACAAGAAAGGCGTATCGTTTATTTGGGACGATGCTTGCCAGAAGGCATTCGAAGATATCAAGGCATATCTAATGAATCCACCTGTTCTTGTTGCACCAAAATCAGGTAAACCGTTCTTGATTTATATCAAGGCGATGAACCATTCGATAAGTGCTTTATTAGCACAAGACGATGATAATGGTCACGAACAGGCTGTCTATTATCTAAGTCGGACCTTGATAGGCGCCGAGTCTCGATACCCGATGATCGAGAAAGAATGTCTTGCATTGGTGTTTGCGGTGCAGAAGATGCGACACTACTTAGTCGGCCAGACGATTTACGTCATCGCTAATGTTAATCCGGTACGGGTGTTCATGACTCAACCAGGTTCGATGAATTGGCGGTTGGCAAAGTGGGCCCTTCTCTTGTCCCAATATGATCTACACTTCAAACAGCAGAAGTCGGTCAAAGGACAGGCGATTTGTGATCTCTTGGCGGCAAGCCCGACAACAGATACAGTGGAAGTATACGATGACTTGCCAGATGAAACCCACGAGGTTAATACCACATCACACCAACAAGTATGGCAGTTATATTTTGATGGTGCCTCGAGAGCAGTCAATAAAGCAGTGACTCCGGGATGTCCTAAGGTCACCTCTGGAGTTGGAGTTGTCTTAGTTTCCCCAGGGAAGCACGTGATACCTCGAGCTTATTCGCTGACGAGTCCATGCTCTAACAACGTAGCCGAGTATAACGCACTCCTCATAGGACTCAGTTTCGCCAAAGAGCTGGGGGTCGAATATCTCGAAGCCTTTGGGGATTCTCAACTAATTGTCAACCAAGTTCGTGGGGAATATGAAGTCAGAAACCCAGATCTGATTCCATACCACCAAGAGGCCGTCAGAGTGGCAGATTCTTTTGAAGAATTTTACATTGAATACATCCCGCGTCTTCAGAACGCTTATGCAGATGCACTGGCAGCACTAGCAGTATCACTCGCGCAACCGCCCGAAACTGAACTGTTAGTTACAGTAAGATCACACCAACTCTGCGTACCCATATACGATATGGATATTGAAGAGGAGGATGATAAAAACGAGAACGCTAAAGAGGTGAACTCAACCCAAATCGGGTCCGAGTCCCGAGATTGGCGCTTTCCCATTATTGATTACGTCCAATATGGCATTTTACCAGAGGATGTAAAAGAAAAAGAATCTATCCGCCGAAGAGCACCACGGTTCTTTTACAATACCGAGACCCGTACGCTGTATCGCCGGGGGTACGATGACTTGCTTCTCCGATGCCTTTCGAATGAAGAAGCAAAAGAAGTTCTTAAGGAAGCACATGAAGGAGAATGCGGTGCGCATCAGCCTGGTCCCAAGCTGTATAATCGAATCAGAAGAATGGGATATTTCTGGCCAACAATGGTTCGTGACGCGATTGAGTACGCTCGAGAATGTCACGCTTGTCAAGTACATGCAAACTATATGCACCAACCACCGGAGCGGTTACACACGTCAACCACGTCTTGGCCATTCGAGACATGGGGTATGGACATTGTCGGTCCTATCTTCCCTCCTTCAGTAAAAGGTGATCGATTCATCCTTGCTATCACCGACTACTTCTCAAAGTGGGCTGAAGCCGTTCCGCTTAAAGAAGTAAAGACGAACAACGTCATCAACTTCATCAAGCATCATGTCATATACCGACATGGCGTGCCGAGGCGGATCATTCATGACAACGGTCCGCAATTCATAAGCAACGCCTTCATCCGGTTCTGTGACAAGTTCAAGATCCAAGATGTTTCGTCAACACCTTATTACCCTGCCGCTAACGGATTAGCTGAGGCTTTCAACAAGACGATCATCAAGATCTTATCGAAGCTTGTGAAAACCAACAAACGGGATTGGGACGATAAACTCGGAGAGGCACTCTGGGCTTATCGCACTACCATACGCACACCTACGGGAGCTACTCCATATTCGTTGGTCTACGGATGTGAAGCTGTGCTACCGTTAGAAATTCAAATCCTCTCCCTTCGGATCGCTCTCGCAACGGAGATGACGACCGAAGAGCAGCATCAGAAGCGTCTCGAGGAACTCGAAAGGTTGGACGAAAAGCGCTTGGAAGCTCAACAACACATCGAGTTCTATCAAGCAAGGATATCCAGAGCCTTCGACAAAAGGGTTCGTCAAAGAAGCTTTAAAGAAGGAGACTTGGTCCTCGCTGCGCGCCGACCAATAATCCTCACCTCTAAGAAGAAAGGTAAATTCGAACCTAAGTGGGAAGGACCGTTTGTAATAGACACAGTCTATTCAAACGGTGCTTATCGCTTAATTTCTTTAGAGGGTAACAGGCAATTAATGCCAATAAATGGGAAGTTTTTGAAAAAGTACTATCCCTAGTACGTTCAGGACAACTCATTTATCGGGAAGTTCCTCGAAGAATATTACATTTAATATGCTAGAGGATAACCTAACTTTTACCACCAAAATTCCTCGCTGATCAATCTCAATTGACAGTGAGTCCACCAAAAAGGTTCACTCTCAGTTCGGAGTCCCCTTTCGATGAACGAAAGAACTCCATTTCTTTTCTCTTGGGTTCAACCTTTTTATGGTTGTGACTGAAGTTGAAATTTCACTTCGATAAACGAAGATCTCATTTTTTCGATCAGATAACCAATCCTATAAAAGGTAAGTGTATCTAGATCTTCCGGATTCTCGAAGTGGAGATCCCACTTCTAGTTTCCTTCTTGCACTGGAAATAGAATATAAAATTCTTCCTTTCCAGAATCAAGGAATAGAATATAAAATTCTTCCTTCCTTGTTCGGGGAATAGAATATAAAATTCTTCCTTCCCCACACCAACTCTTTTTCTAAAGTTTACCAATTTAGGATTCATCCTAGGTATTTTATCCCGAAACCTAAGCAGGGATAAGCCTGCGCCTAACACGCGCTGCCGGTTTAGTCTTTCTCCGGAGAAAAAGACACCAGAGTTCAATTCTGGGGTATTTTATCCTGAAACCTAAGTAAGGATAAGTCCGCGCCTAACACGCGCGGCCGGTTAGTTCTTAACCGTTAAAAAGAACACCCGTCCGCATATTCAACATTGTGGCTGGTTGTTATTAATAACACCGAAATCCATGCCTCATACGCATGGGGAATTTCATCCTGAATCCTAAGAAAGGATATGTCGAGGCCTAACACGCGTCGCCGGTTTGATCTTTACACGTAGAAAAAGATACCAGAGTCTGACTCTGGGGACCTTTATCCCGAAGCCTAAGTAGGGATAAGCCAACGTCTAACACACGTTGCTGGGTAGCCTATTCCCATGACAATGGCAAAGTCTACATATTCAAAGTGGTAGCACAAAGTCTAAGGGAGTTCATTCCTGTAGCACAACGTCACATGCGGAACGGATTAAAACAATCCGCACGTAAGCCCGACTCAAACGGTAGTTGGTAAGAGCACACCAAATCCGTTGAAGGCTGAGGATTTGCCAAAAATCCTAAGTCAACGTCTCATACACGTTGCTGTTTAGTCTTTTCACAGGAGAAAGACGAAATCTACGTATTCAATATCGTAGTACTAAAAGAGTTAACTCTTTTAGCTTAACGTAACGTGTGGAACGGATTTAGACAATCTGCACGCTAGCCCGACTCAAACGGTAGTCGGTAAAGGCTAATCAAATCCGTTAGAGGCTGGGGGTTGGCCAAAAATCCTAAAGCCAACACCTAACACGTGTCGCCGGGTAGCCTATTCCCGTAATAATGGCGAAGTCTATGTATTCGACATCATAGCACGAAGTCTCAGAGAATTCAATCTCTGAGCGCAACGTTACATGCGAGCGGATTTAAACAAATCGCGTGCTAGCCCGACTCAAACGGTAGTCGGTAAAGGCATATCAAACCCGTTGATGGCTGAGGGTTTGCCAAAAATCCTATAAGTATTGTGGTCAATCATTTCAAACGGAATGACGAATCATAATAAAGATAAAAAGGAGATTCACTAAAAGAGTCAAAAGTCAAAGTACACAGCAGATAAAATCAAACATCAAGCCCGTGGCTAAAAATCTGCTGACTGAGCTTAGAAAGCTTATCATCATAAGCTTGAATAAGCTCAGCCCTGATCGACTCCTCAGTGGCGGCCGAAGTCTTCGCAGCAGTCTCTTCTGTCTCGAATAGCTTCTGCTTCAAGGACTTCAACTCATCGGACAAAGCCGTACAGGTCTGCTGGTCCTGTGCTTCTGTCATCTGAAGAATGCCAAAAGTCTCCTCTTCTTCGCGGAGTTCTTTTCTAAGCCGATCTATCTTGGTCCTACAAGAAGTAATAGAAGAGCGGAGCTCGGCAAGTGAAGATAATCTGGTAGCAAGGCCGGTCTCAACCCGGGCTACTCGGTCTCGCTGCACCTGAACCTCAAGACTAGCAAGAAGCTGAGTCTCGCGCAGTGACTGTAGATGAGTCTCCAGCTCAGCAGCAATGAAGGAAGAGGCTCCGGTATCTCGAAGCTCACGAAACATCTGAAGCTCATGCTCTAGGCAATCGATATCGTCAACTATGGCCTTCGCCAAATCTGGGTATCCTGCTTCCCTTATCAAGTTGATTCTGGAATTAAGTAGAGGTTTGAATTGATGAAGTGAAAGTCCATCGTGAAAGAGCTTGCCGATCATAGCATTCACAAAGGAGAAGAAGGAACGAACGTCTATGCAGATGACGACCTTGTCAGGATCGTCGTCAGATAACAACTCCTTCACTAAGACATGAAGACGAGAAGAACGCCCTACACAAAAAAGGGAGAAGTCCGTCAAAAAAAAATCTTAATAATAAAAAAAGAAAGGGAATAACACTCTTCAATGAGTTAACTTATACCTTCTTCCCCTTGATCCGCTGGGGGTAGTGGAGGTGTAACAGCTGTAGATGTATCAACGGGCGGAGTTGGTCTCGCAGATGGCTCGACAGGGTCTTTCTCAACAAAAGCTCCTGCCGGATCCAAAACGGAATTCGCAGAGGCGTTACATTATAGTTGCATTAGTCAAAATTGGCTAGTCCTATAATTAACTCAGAAAGAAGCACATACCTTCAAAGGAACCATCCTCAGGGTTTTCAGCGAAGGTGGGCTCAGGAAACATGTCTCCAGGTAGCTGATCCTCAATCTGAGGTGAGCTATATATATAGCGCATCATAGGAGTGTCCGCAAACAAGCTTCCCGTGTCGAAGTCATCGATGGAGAACTCTGACAGAAGAGCATATAAGTGCCAAAAAGAAGTAAAGAGACTACAATTAATGGAAGCAAGTTACCTTTCACAGGTACATTAGCCTTTTCATTTCCAAGGTTCATCTCTTGCAAATTATCTGAAGGAGCAAGAGGTGGAGGACAGTTAGAAGGTACACAAATTCATTGGCGTATCATCTAAAGAAATATGTTGTCAGTGTTAGAGGTACCTTGATTCACGGAATCGGGTCCTACATTGCCCGCCGCTCCAATGTCAGCAACCCCTGTAGGCCTCTCTACAGGGGGTAGCGGATCAGACTCATCGGGAGATATGGGGATTGGATCAGGACTCATCTCATGCTCCTCACGTGCTCCTATGTAGAGAGAGAGAGAGAAGTGTAAGTCAATGCGCTGAAAAACCAGAGGAATAGTTCTCAGGATAATTGTTACCTCCATCACTGGCAGGATCATCACCAGCTAAGTCCGTATCGGAAGCTCGGGAAGTTGCAGGCAGCTTACGGACTAACCTCTTCCGCCTAGCAGTGGGGATCGAAGGTCTCGCCCGACGAGGAGGGTAGAACTCTTCATCGTGATCAGCTGTAGTCCCTGAAACATGGAGTTATAGTCAGTTTCAATATTGCTAGAAAGTAGAAGGAAAAGATGAATAGCAAACCTCGCTCAGAGGAGTCATCACAATCTTCGGGATCTCCGCCGGAAGCCTCATCTGTAGAATGGAATGACCTATGGCCCTCTTCATCAAGTCGGAGAGTCTTATTCTGTATCCTCTGTGATCGAGCCCTCTCCCGAATCCTGCGCGAATCAACCCGAGAAGCTTCCTCGGCCTCTAGCTCCGCAATCGGCTTCACAGGGATAGTCTTGTTGGCTGCTAATAACCACTTGCAGCTCAAGAAGGTGAGATTCAACTGCCTATCAATGCTCGGGAGGCTGAACCTAGCACCGGTACAGCCAGTCACGGTCCACAACCATGCACGAAGACCGTCCACCAAACCACTATGGGTCCGAAGCTGCTGGCGAGGATTCCCGATGTAAAGCTGATCGTAGCCAAACTGGCGAGCAAATCGGCAGGATAGATATGGCTCTATAAAGCACTCATTCTTCACCCGGAAAGTTAGATAGCCAGGCCTGATGTTCACCAGCCAATTGAAGCAGCCAATGTCTAAGTGGGTCCGATTCTCTCTCGGCCTCTCATCGTCTGTCAAGCACTCGCCGTATCGGCCGGAGAACTGCGGGAAGCAAGTAGAGAACGCCCAACATTTGTGGACCTGCAGCTGCTGCCGGACATCAGAAAACCCGCGGCCTTCCCACCTACCATTTTCAAGCAACTGCAGCAGGGGGACAGAGTGATCTGTAGCGTTCGGCACCGACATCATGTCCGGACGGTGGAGGACGAACCAGGCCATCAAATAAGCGTAGGGAAACTCTACCTTAAGCGTGGGAATCTGACCTGGCAAATCGGTCTCCTTCCGTGCGAACGCACTGGAAAGCTGCCGAAGTCCTCGGTGAATGTTAGCCACCATCACCGGAAGAAGTGAGAGTTCCTTCTTATATGCGAGCTGAACTGCTGGGAAAAGTACCTCCAAGGGCAAGGTGTCCCCAGACTGGTATGGAACCACGCACTTCTTCAACCAGATAGCAAGAAAGCCGGCGAGAAGAGTCATCGGCTGAATCGGTGTGGTCGCATGCCATAAAAAGGACCTGAACTTGGTCTTCGCAGGAAAGCCACCCTCAGAACTGCTGGTGGTATAGGAACGAGCATCAATCTTCTTCAGTAGATGGTTCACCTCTGAAGGAGTGAGTGGGGCCAATTCACAAATATCCTCGCCAGAGCTGCTCTCCAAGTTCTTGAACAAATAGTTCGCAAACTGCTTCAGACTCACAGAGGCCTTCGTCCTCTTGGCTAAAGGCTCGGACTGTGCCAAAGCGATATGGTAATGGCAAGTAAGATCCCATAGAGTCTCGTAACGGTCGGGCATGCGATCCTTCAGCTGACTCAACTCATGACTGGAAGGGAAATACTCCTGGTATAACATCTGCCCCATGGTCAAGCCAGAAATCCTATGCATCTCATGAAGAGTCAAGCCCAACTCCCCCTGACGGGTCAGAAAAGTGTTCGAGTCTGGATCATACAACTCGAACAAAGCACAGAAATGTCTCAAACTGACGGGCAGGCCATACATGGTGGCGCGAACGGCGGTATACAGACCGCAAGCATGCAACTCCTCGCCCCAGCGGCTCAAGACGTATGTCGTCATACGACTCCACCAAGACTTGTCCGAAGAGTGGACCCAACCATAAATCCTGTGACGAGTCGCAGGCATCTCCCGTCCTAGCGCAGCGAGGCGATTCCTCAAAGTCGAAGCAGTGGCGAGAAATTCGTTACGCGGTGGTGCATCCAATCCCAACACTCCGGGATGCAATCCGGTGATGTGACTCCTGCTTGAACCAGGAGCTGCCTGATGGGTAATATAGCCGCAATGTACGCTCTCATGATCCACTGTCAAACGCCACGACATCTCGCGCGTCACGGCCTGACACCTGAGCTCAGTCAACGAGCGCTGTCGAGGAATTTCCGGCAAGTATATGAAGCCACCGCCGGTCTTGTGAAGCCACTGCTCAGCATTGATGAATACGGCTTCCGGGTCATCGACAGAGTCGCCAAATAGGAAATCACTCTTCCGGAGAGGCTGGGTAGAGCTAGCATCCTTCACAAAAGGAGCATCTGTAATCAGCTGGCGAATAGCTCGATGACCACCCTCCCTCACCACCTGTGCAACCTCAGACGACGTGCCCGAAGCAAACTGAGGAATAGCTGGAATAGGGGAAGGATTGTCAGAGGTCGAATAATGATCGCCTCGACGCCCATAGACTGCGTGAGCTGAGAACGATCCAGAAGGATACCCCACTGCAGAATAAACAATTAAACACGGGTTAGTCTCGGTTATAAAAGGAAATTGAACTCATCTTACAAATAGCTAAGATAGAGTCATTGCCTTATAAAGGGTGAGACGATTTGGCCACATTGTGCAATCATAAGATAGGGTGCATCGACGGTCCCTGCCTTATGAAGCGCAATGCAGCGTCAATTCGCCCCCTTTATTTTGAGATATGGTTTTGGCCAAGCAAAACATATCTTTAAAGCGTCGATCCTCACCAAGGAGAATCAAGGCTCTTCCCGATTGCC
>BQKN01066245.1:0-15913 GCA_022839385.1 Asparagus kiusianus
GTATCATGCATATTTTTCTATCTTGATTGTGTACATTGTTTGTCATCATAAAAAAGGAAGAGATTGTTAGGTCTTATTTTTATGAGCCTATTGTCTAATTTGGTTTTGATGATTAATAAATAATTCTTAATCTTGTTTTTTAGTATTTATGTTTTCCTCTAACATGCATTCAGGTTGGAGATTGGATGAACTTGAGCTTTAACGATGATATTCATGGAGGTTGGAGGAAATCGGAATAAAGCACAATGCCATTCAAGTCAAAGACACACTATCACTTCATCCTCGCTACCAAGATTGAGATTAACGAAGATTATTTGCTTGGGTATAGTGTTTTTAGGTTTTTACTTTATGTGTTTATACTTAAAGCTCAAACCCTACACGTACACGTTATTTCGGTTTATCGTATTATATATCCATTTGGGAATATATCATGTTTTTAGACTATTGACTTAACGATATTGTTTTATATCTTTTCTAAGTATATTAATCTATTTAAAAGTATCTCAAAACTTGTTTGAAATAGTTTCATCAAAATCAAGTGTTCAACAAACTAGTATTTTTGACTGTTTTGCAAAATAATACGTTTTCACAAAAATGGAAGTGTTATTTTAGAAATTCCTCTTCTAACATATTCATTTTCGTATGTATAAACGTTTTCCCAAGTTTTACTATTTTTAGAGTTGTTTTACTATTTTAAAACAAATTTAGAAAATTTATTTTTTGGCAAATTTAAGTATCTGCTGTATCAGTTTTTCGTCGACCGAAAAGTCTAACCAGTCGACCAGCCAGAAGCATTTTTATAGTATCTTGTATTTATAGTCTATCAGTCAACCGACCAATAGAGTTAGTCGATCGAATAATATTTTCAGTCGACCGACCAATTAAATCAGTCGACCGATGTTGTTTCTATTTTCCCCAGAATTAGCCAACGGCTAGTTTATTAGTTGACTGATAAAATTTACCAGTCAACTAATCATGTCCTTTTTCACTGTAATGACTAGTTTCTGATTTATTTTGTTTGAGAGGTTATAAATAGCCCTCAAGACTTCGTTTTTCACAAGTGTTTTTCACAAGAAGTTTTTGGGCAATTTTTGCTACATATTTTTGAGAAGCTTAAGTGTGTTTGTTTATGTGATAAGAGTTTCACAAAGAGAATGATCTCAATTTTATTCTTGAGCCGTTCATCCTCAAATCTCTAACTCTCTTTGAATTGTAGAAGTTTTTTAAACTCTTCCTCTAGCTATTTAACATTTTGATCCTCATATATATATATATATATGCTAGATTAATTTGAGTTTACTTTCATTTTACTCATTGTTTACACACACAACCACTTGAGCTTTACTATTTCACATCAATTATAATTGGGTTGTGAGAGTGATTCATTGAGAGAGCTTTACATTTTGTTCTCATCTGTTTAGAGAACAAATTTCTTAATCGCACTTATTATTGAAACACGTTATGATACACAAGAACACTTAGAGGAGTGATTGGGAGAGACCGGGGTTAATTCCAAGAGGAGTGGGTTGCTTGTAAAGCCTAGTGAGAGGTTGTAAATCCAAACACTTGAGGAAATTAACATGGATTGTCCAACACTTAGAGAAGTGTAGCTTATGTGATTGACATCGTGTGAGTTGTAAAAGTTACCGGTGAATTTGGAAACCATTATTGTTTAGTATTTGAGATTTAGTGGAGATCTCCTCAAGGTAAGGAGCGCAGACATAGGTCGAGAGTTGACTAAACTCCGTGATCATATCATGTGTTTATGATTGTCATTTGCGCACTATCTCTCTTTACATCTTGTGCTTGTTTATATCGCATATTGTCTCTTGCTTATCCTTGCATATCTTATTGTATATCATATTGCTAGGATATTACATTATAAGTTTTTAGTTTGGCATCAAAAACAAATTATATTAAAAATTTTCTTTTTAACCCCCCCCCCCCCCCCTATGGTTCTCTCACTATTAATTTGAGATACTAATTTCAAAATAATTTTAGAGTAGGGGAACACTAGCAATTCCAATAATGTCAAAACTTATCTACTTAAAAAAAATCAAGTCTTTTTATTTTAACTAATATGCTCAAACGTTACCCTATTTATTTTGGAAACCCGCCTATTTCAACCCTTTTTCAATATTAGTGTCTTACAAACTTTATATTTTGAAATTAACCCCTAAAATCATGAAAAGTGCTACTGTGTCCCACTATTTCTTAATTCATTTAGAAGCTGACCCTTCAAATAATTAAAATTATTGTTGAGTCTTACAATTCTTAAATTGTTTTTAAATGAATTTCTCTCTTTAAGAGTAGAAGTAATTAACTTCAGTGACTAACATGAAAAAGATTATGAAAATCATGAGACCTAATAACAAATTATACTAGACGCCCAACAGCTTTCATCATTTTGCGGTAAAACCCCTAAAAAACTTCCAAAATATCCCTAAATGCCTACTAACTTTTGCAAAAAACCGGCAATAAGTTTCTACAATTTGCATATAACACCCATAAATTAGAACCAATAACCCCCTTAAATTAGAACAAAAAAACAACATACAAAGGTGTTTTGAAAGTTACTAGGGGTTTCGTGTAATTTTGCAGAAAACTAATAATAACTTTATACATTTTACAGACAACCTCTATAAATTAGAATCAATAACCCCATAAATTAGAACCAAAAACCAACATAAAAAGTCATTTGGATAGTTATTGTGGGTTTAGTGTAATTTATTCAAAAGATATTAGGATTTTCTATAAAAGTTATTAGGGTTTTAGTACGATTTTAAAAATTGTTGGGTGTTTACTACAAAATACTAAAAGAGATATACAAAGCAAAGAAATTATTAGCGTAAAATGTTATTTTTGTTGTGCGCTGCGGAAGCCAAACAACCAAACCAACGTTCTACGAGAAATCAAATCAAACGAACGTCGAGAGAAGGCCAAACGAACCAAATCAATGCCATAAACACAAACAACCAATTTTAACATGGTTCGACAAGTTGCCTATATCCATGGGGTAAGAAGGGGATAGGGTTTTTCACTAATAAAGAAGAATAGTACAAACTGAGATTACAAATCACTCAAACTCACTAATTAATCTCACCAACAAATCTCTAATTCTCTCCAAACAAAACCCTAACCAATAGCTCAGAAAATACATCTTTTCTGTGCTCCAAATATCCCTAATTTTTTTTTCAATTCTCTCTTTCAATTGTTCTATATATATAATAATCCTAAAATCATAAACATACTAGGAATTCTAAAACAAAAAACAAAACAGATTAGGAATCCTAATAACCTGTTACCAAAACAGATTTGGAATCATATTACTAAAACAGATTAGGAATCCCAATAACCTATTACCAAAACAAATTAGAAAACATATTAGGAACCTGCTATCCAACAATTCTCTACCTCGGTGAAGTTTTCCCAAAACTGAGCCGACACCAATACCAACCAAACATCTCACTTGTTGTGTCTAGTACGAAGTGGAATAAATCCACGACAACGGACTCAATCCACAACAAGTCAAGAACCCAAACGAGAATGCGAACAAACTCCAAATGTCGGTATTAACTCACCAAACCGGCTACATCATAAATGACTGCCTACGTATCCTCTTGCCCAAGAAATCTAGCCTTCACATAGTCACCCAAACGGCCTCCAAAGGCCCTCAATCAAATAGAAAAGTTTGCTACTCTTCACCAATATCATAAACGGATCTGTAACTGGTAGCGCTCCCAGTGGCCCTAAACTGAAACAAATCAAACACCTCCACCTGAGGTGAACCAATGGACGTATCCAAAACATGTCCACCAGCTGCACTCGAATCCAAAACCAACTCATCATCTGCATCCAAATCCAAATAATCTCCAAACGGTGTCACCTCAGCTGGAATCTCAAACGATGCAGTTTGATCTGGAGTATGTGGAGTAATCTCCATCCAATGTGAAGTAGCATCACTCTCCACCCGCTGTGATATCCTAATAATCTGATCAACAATCTCTACTTACCGAGAGTCAAATGTGACATACCTGCTCACAACAAAATCAGACGCTCCTAACTAATAATCAAACGAACCTCTGAATCCCAAACGTGCAATCGGATCAAATCTCACATCCTCGATGTGACCAAATGCTGGGCAACCAAATATCCGATGTAATCCAAAATCTAAAGCATACCAGATCCAAAATCTCCACATGTAGCAGTCGGCAACCTATGACCAAGATGACCCAAATATGTCGAAGCTCCATAACCAAAACCAATGCTCGATAACCAATACCAATCCCCCACCAGTAAGGAACGATCCATCAAAACTGTCATCTCATCTCGTCGCCCCAATGTCTCCACATCAATGAAGTGTCTCAAACTTCCATGAACTCGGCACAAATACAAGAAAGAACCCCTACCAAAGCTAGAACGACGGGTTACCTTTCTGCCAATACACTTCTTCCAATTATTATTGACTTCTAGGACTTCACACTAATGGGACCTGGTTGCAACCCACCAATGCCTAGAATAATCCCCAACTACAGAAACCAAATACCGATTACCTCCTAATGATGCCTCCTTGGAAGGTCCCTAAATACCTGACTGAACACCACCTAAAAAACCCCTCGATCGATGGATAGAAGTGTCAAACTCTACCTCGGTCTTTTTACTCATACCAATATGCTCAAAGGACTTCAATCTGTAAGTCAAAGTACTCCTCAACAAACCATGCACGGTATAGCCAATCAAATAACTCAGCCTCAACAAATGCCACAGTCTACCCAAATCCAAAGAAGTCGTCGGCTCTCTATCAAACACCATGCTCCCAATCAAATAATACAAATTATTCCTCCTGACGCCCTTCATCACAATCATGGACCCCAGTGGGACCTTCAAAAGTGAATTGGTCAAGGTCACCCTATAGCCTGTTGTCTCCAAAACTCCAAGTGAAATGATGCTCTTCTTCAACTGAGGAACGAATCTCACTCCAACCAACTCCCGAATCACTCCATCACTCATCCTAATCCGAACGATACCAATACCACCAGTAGGATATTCATGATCATTACCCATGAGCACGACCTCCCCTCTTTCTAACTCCTAAAAGCTAGAGAACCAATTCCTCCTAGGGTAAATATAGTAAAAAGCAACCGAATCCAACATCCACTCTGTAGAGTCGTCAACACAAACTGACGATAGTGCAGATAACGAGTAGTCCGAAGAATCCGAACCTGAATTATTGCCACTAGCCTTGACAACATTCACCTCTGAAGCTTAAATAGTTTTCCTCTTATTCTTCCCGGCTCGATCAACCAACTTTGGGCATTCGGCTTTCCAATGTCCATCATCTTTACAAAAGACACTGTGATTCCTATGAACTCCAAGATGTGCCCCTCTAGACTGCAACCTCCTACCACGGATTGGACTATTTGCTCTTGCGACCAATGCCCCCGCTACCGGCTTAACTGAAGTCTCATTATCCTTCTTTCAAAGTTGATAATTCACAAGTGCAGCGGTGACCTCACTATAAGAAAGAGATGTCTTCTCATTAATAAGAGTAAGAACGAAGGTCTCATATTCCTCGTCAGGTAAGGAACTCAACAACAATAACATATTAACATCATCTTCAATCATCACATCTACATTCGTCAAATCCACAAGAAGCTTCGTATAGTGGTTCATGTGATCACCAATGGAGGTCTCCTTTTCAATTGGAAGTGATAAAACCTTCTCTTCAAATGCAAACGGTTCTCTATACTCTTGGTCAAATACTTTCCCTCTAGGATCTCCCAAATCTTCTTAGCCGAAGTCTTATTAATCACATCATATTTTAAATCTTGAGTCAAACAAGATCTAATCACACCACACGTCGTTCTATTCAACTTTTTCCAAACCATCTCCTCAATGTCGTCCGGTTTCCCATCCAACTCCAAAGTATCTTCTAAATTTTGTGCATTGAGCGCATCCAAGACTTCACATCTCCACAGACCAAAATTGTTTGTGTCATTAAACTTCTCCACATCTATCTTCATAGAGTGGATATTCAAACTTTGGACGTTCTTCATGCCGGAAGTACCCTCCACAACTCCTTCTTTCTTGACCATCTTTCTCAAAACATCAAAACAAATACGGAACAAATGAAGAATAGATCCAAAACTGAAAAGATAAAGTCTTTACCAAAAAGATACACATTTATCATCAAATAAAGCCCTAGGCGAGCCTCCAAAACGACCTACTCCTCAAAATAGCCCAAGCGTAGCCCGAGCTCTGATACTACTTGATGTGCGCTGCGGAAGCCAAACAACAAAACTAATATGCTATGAGAAATCAAATCAAACAAACATCGAGAGAAGGCCAAACGAACCAAATCAATGTCACAAACACAAACAACCAATTTTAACGTGCTTCGGCAAGTTGCATACGTCCACGAGGTAAGAAGGGGATAGGGTTTTTCACTAAAAGAGAAGAAGAGTACAAACTAAGATTATAAATCACTCAAACTCACCAATTAATCTCACCAACAAATCTCTAATTCTCTCCAAACAAAACCCTAATCAATAGAAATCCTAAAATTCCTAATTTTCTTTTTAATTCTCTCTTCCAATTATTCCATATATATAGAAATCCTAAAATCATAAACATACTAGAAATTCTAAAACAAAAATAAAACAGATTAGAAATCCTATTAACCTGTTACCAAAACAGATTTAGAATCATGTTACCAAAACAGATTTGGAATCCTAATAACCTGTTACCAAAACAAATTAGGAAACATATTAGAAGCCTGCTATCCAACAATTTTCTAGTACTAGTCACACATAAATAAACAGCATTTTGCATATAAACCCAATTTTTATAAGATGAGTTATAATAAAATAATAAGATGAACTTCAACAAGATAATGCTTCCCAAACTTGTTATAATAGGATTATGAATAATATAAAAGTCTTTAGTTATAAAACCTACAATTTAGCCCAAATTAGTTTTAAATTCACCTTTCTTTCCAAACTCTCACCCTTTTCTCCTAAATTTATATTTAAATATGGCTACATCCAAAATTACTCTGCACCCAAAATACTTCAACCAACGTTTTTACTCTATATTTTTTAAACTTGCTTGCTTCAATAAAGGTATGTTTGCCTATACATCCGAAATTTTACCGCCATTTATTTTTGAACACCCCCTTTCCAAGATCATTTTTAGACTCAAAACACTCACTATGTTGTTTTAAATCAAGTTTGTTTTCTAGCATTTATTATATAATGGGATTGCGATGCTTTGTTTTGATTTGCTAACTAAGCAGTGAATACACTGTATTAGACTATTCTCTTTTTTTCTTTTTTTCATAATAATGCCACATCATAAAAAATTTAAATAAAATTTTCACGTCTAAATTGGAAGTTTTAACCCCACTCATTTTTAACTCATACCGGTCTGAGAATGGTTTTTTTACCTATAAAGCTTTATCCTCATCTATTTTTAGAAACTCGTCCACTTTAATAAAAAAATCTTAGATCCATAATACTCTGATTTTTTTGAATGCCTTTTGCATTTCAAAATTTTGATACATGGTGTAAGCTACTATATAGAGCTACTATATTATATTGTAGCTTTCTATACTTTTCTCTAAGTTGTTATGCATGCGTTGTATATTTTGAACAAAATAGTTAAGAGCAACTCTAATGGGGAGGCTGCAAAATGCAGCCTCCCCAAAAAGTATTCTTTGGAATATGCTTTTTTAGAGGGGGGCACTCCAACCACCCCCTCTATATGAAGCTTCATTTATATTTTCAATTGATTGTTTTTATAATACTTTAAATGGATTTAAAATATAAAAAATATAAAATATTAAAAAATTATATGAATTAATTTAAAATATAAAATATATTATAAATTAATACTAAAATTATAATATATAATATACTCATTATTTAAATAAAATTAATTATCTTTAATAAATTGATAATAAGACATAGATAAGAGCCTTTAAATTTTAAAAACTAGAAAATATAGCATAATATTTGGAACAACCTTCATAACTATTTCAAAGGATGGAATTTTATATATTACATTCAGCGGCATTACATAGAAAAATAAAGTACATGAAAAAAACTAAAAAACGGGCAGGTCATTCCCTCCATATCCATCGCTTCTGTAGTCAGATATTTTATATTAACTTCCTGTATAACTATATTCAAGATTAGGAATATCAGATGAAGAACCTCTAGTTGTGTTTCTATTTAAAAGCTCTTGTTTTTTAATTCAAAAATATTCATGTTCCGAAGGATCAGTAATAGTATCAAGATTAATTAACATAATTTTACTTTCCTGTCGTTCCTTTGAAGATCTAATTTTTTTTCTTATCATTTTAGGCCCTTAACATCATAATCTAGTATATTGTCATTCTATCATTTTCTCGTTGTCCATGACTTTTTTTTATAATATCGACAATTTCTTGATTGCTTTTATTTAGAGTTTCAAAGTCGAGGTTCTTTTCAGTTGTCTGTCGCCTCCTCATCTTCTCTTTCTTCATTCCTATCGGTGGACTTGTTATCATATCTTCGTTATTATGAGTATATCCCTTATTATCGTCATTTAAGTCAATGACAAGAGAACTTGAATATGATCCCTGAGATGAGCAGGACATTGAAGTTTTGGAAGTTACAGACGATCTGACACTTATATTTGCCCATTCTTTGCATCTTTTAAAATTGACCAAGATCAAATAGAAACCCCTTTCTCTCTTCTGGATCTTCTGCAAATATTATCCTAGCACGTTTAATCTACCACAAGAGAGGAAGAAACATTTATTAGTAACATGATAATAGATGATAATCAAGATTTATGTTAGAAGCACCGCTTGGATTTAAGCGCTCGACTTGTCGAATGCATCCTCAAAATTTACTGATGGCCTTCATAATTAATTGTATTCGGCATGAGAGAGACTTCAGAGTCCTTTGAGTATTACAAATATTAGAAATCCTTTCATGAAATAAAGCAGAAATTCATTCCCACAGCTTGTCCTTTTGATTAGAACCCATGACTGGGGTCTTGAGAAATTTCAAGCCATATGGTACATAAAATTTGGTCTTCTTCTTGTAAAAAAGATTTTTCGCGACTAGATGTCTTAATCTAAGGAGATAACGTTGTTAGGGATGATACTATTATGATGGAGGAATGTAAAGAGTTATGAATATAGAATAAGAAGAGTTATGGTGGAGATATAAAACTTGTGCAAGTATTATATAGGGATCAGATGTGGGGAGTCTCCAACACCAGGAGAATCTAATGTGGGGAGTCTCTAACACCAGGAGAATCAAATGTGGGGAGTCTCTAACACTAAGAATCCAATGTGGGGAGTCTCCAACACTAGGAGAATCCAATGTGGGGGAGTCTCCAACACCAGGAGAATCCAATATGGGGAGTCTCTAATACGAAAGGAATCCAATGTAGGGAGTCTCCAACACACCAGGAATCCAATGTGGTGAGTCTCCAACACGAAAAGAATCTAATATGGGGAGTCTCCAACACGAAAGGAATCTAATGTGGGGAGTCATATTATATAATGACATTACATCCATCTCTAAACAACTCACAACTTATTATATGATTATTTCTATAAATAACATCTTCAACAATGAACTATGGAGCCGGACCGTCACATCTACCTTCTTCTTCTTCTTCTTCTTCTTCTAATGGTGAAATATTTTCTTAGTACATTAAAGATTAGGAGGAAGATATGACACAATGGGAGAAGGAAGATAAACTCTTAGCTCGCGTATATGCCTCTAATAATAAAATAATGACTTATCTCTCTCAAGAGGTAGAGCGGCCAAAGCATATTGGCTCAGTTCCTGGTCATTTGGTGATCAATCGCGGGAGGGAAGAAGATAATTCTCGACTTTACCATGACTATTTTTCTGATAACCCTACATATGGTGCAAACCTATTCCGTAGAAGGTTCCGGATGCATAGGAGTTTATTCCTTCATATAGTTAAGGCGGTACGTGAGCATGACAACTTCTTCGTACAGTAGATGGATGGTGTCGGCAAACTTGGGCTATCAACTTTACAAAATGTTACATCGGCATTTCGCATGTTGGCATATAGAACATCAGTAGATAGTACTGATGAAGATGTTAGGATCGGTGAGTCAACTGCAATTGTATGTTTAAAGAGATTTTGCAGAGCAATTATAGAACTATATGGAGATGAATATCTGAGGACCCCCAATGTCGACGATGTTGCAAGGTTATTGCAAAAGGGTAAAGAAAGAGGTTTTCCAGGAATGTTAGGAAGTCTAGACTGTATGCATTAGTAATGGAAAAATTGTCCAACAGCATAGGCAGGATAATACTCAGGCCGTCATGAAGGTCTAACCATTATTCTTGAGGCAGTAGCATCATATGATCTATGGATATGACATATATACTTTGGCTTACCAGGATCCAATAACAATATTAATGTATTACAGTCATCTAATTTGTTCTACAATCTATCACAAGGTATTGCTCCTCCTGCTCATTACACAATTTAAGGAAAAAATTATGATGTCGGTTATTATTTGATCGATGGCATATATCCGAAATGGCCAACACTTGTTCATACCATTTCTAATTCCGATGATAAAAGGAAACAATATTTTGCAATGATGCAAGAAGCATATCGAAAAGATGTTGAACGGGCATTCGGTGTTCTCCAATCATGATTTGCTATCATCAAGGGGCTAACCCGTTTTTGGGATAAATGAACTCTGCTTGATATCATGACTGCTTGTATTATAATGCACAATGTGATTGTCAAAGATGAACGTGACGAGCAAGAAGATGTTGTCATTTCAACTCCACAATCAATTCTGAATGCTGAAAATATGGAGATAACAGAAACTGAACAATTCCAACGGTTCCTTACTCGACATAAGAGGTTGAAAATCAAAGAAGCTCATTTTGCACTTTGAAATGCATTGATTGAACATTTGTGGGAAAGACATGGAAATGAAGCAATGTAACTTTTTAATAATGAAATAATGAATTTTTCATTTTTAATTACTTGGTTCTTGAAATTTTATATTTCAATTAATATTATTCGATATTAGTCTCATTTTGAAGGTATCGACAAAACATTTCCAACTATAAAACTTTTATTTAAAAATAATTAGTAGAAATAAACTTATGTTGATTTTAAATTGAATATCTAAAAATAATTAGTTAGTTAGAAGGGTAAAATAGAAATTTTATTAGGGGGAATAGTGAAATGGAGGGGCTGCATATTTGGAGGAAAAAACTCTAATTATGCAACCCAGGTTTGGTTTTTGCAGCCGAACACCAAAAAATGGAGTTCGGTTGGACTTCAACCGGGCTGCATTTTGGAGAAATGCAGCCCGGTTAGAGCTGCTCTAAGCCATTTATTTGGGCTTTTTTCTCACACAAATTTTGTGGCACTATAGATGTGTTTTTTACCAATAAATCTAAAGTTGTAACCCTATTTTAAACTATAATCATATGTGTTCAAAATGATTTTTTGGACTATAAACCCAAAGATTTACACTTATATTGTTAAACTCACTCACTTTCAAAGTCACTCTTAGACACAAAATATTCAACTAATGTATTTTTGACTCACTTTGTATTTCAACAACTTGATATACAATGTTAATTGCTACATTGTGTTATTTATGCTATAGGTTTTCCTAAGTAATGCTCAAATAATCTTTTTCATTGTTTTCACGCAATTGTCGCGAGGTCACGCAGGTGAATTTTGCTTATTACATTACATGGGTTCTCTTTAAATAGGTCCCCTAGTTAACAATATTTAAATTTGATCGGAACCATCCATTAAACCTGGCTGTATGAACTGGTCTTTCGTTGTACCCGTTCCTTTTATCAAGTTCAATCCAACCAATTTAAACCAACTCAGACCCGTTAACTATAATAAACCCAAACCTATTTTCAAGACCTTTTCTTCCTATCCACTGGCTCCATCTTTCACCCCTAAACCAATTTGCCATTTCAAAGCTTTAGGACCTGTAAGCCCAAAACCAAACCTAAGGTTAGGGTTAAAAATTTGACCCCGGAACTTTGTGCAGATTTGCATGAACGATGTTGCCTGTGTTGATTCATGAACTACAAATTTTATTAGTACTTTGCTTGCTTAAATACCCGCCCGAATCCTATTAACTCGATGCGACATCACTACACTAAGGATCCGTTTGACAACTTTATAAAATTTAGTCAAGATTGAACATGGTCCAATTATGAAAACGACCTAGGTTTTTCTAGTTCAATTTTTATAGATTAAATTGGTTTATTTGTGGATCAAGGGTGCTAGTCAACGAAATAACTGGTTTTCACAATAAACAAATTTGACCCAGTTTTACTAAGTTACCAATCATTGCCTAAAATTTTTTCTTTTCTAAGCTGGTACATGATAGATTCTATTGGTAGATTTAACTTTTTATCTTAGTGTATTATTTTTGAAATTATATATAGGTTCAAGAGGGAACCAAATCTTCAATAAGTGTATGGAATTATAAGAGCTAGGGTTTTTTCTGTATATTACTAGTAAAAAAAGAATATTGACGATGGATTTTGAATCCGTCGCCAATATAAACATTAGCGATGGGCAATGACCCATCGCGAATGAATACATTAGCGACGGGTTATGGTCGTCGCTAATGTTTTTCCGTCGCTAATACTTATTGGCTACAATAAAACATTGGTGACAGACGTTGTCTGTCGCCAATAAGTATTAGCGACGGACCACTCCCGTTGCCAATACTTATTGGCGACGGACCACATTTTCGTCATCAATAAGTATTGGCGACGAATGCATAACCGTCGCCAATGACCTTAACTTTTAGATTGTAATGATGCATCTTCTTAATGTTCCATACTTCATTGAAATTGGATGAAAATGTCACTTCTTTAATCATGGTAACATATATATTATTTATGTTTTCACGAACCTCTAATTCTTAATAGTATTAAAGTCGTTGCTTCTCATTCTTACTTTAAATTCCAGACAAACCATAACTTTTTGTACTTATAAGATGATTATGATTAAGAAACTAGTCCCTTATCTACGTACAAGATTCCTTCATCACATTTTCACTAGTAACAAAGAGGATACTGGTGATGGATATCGAATCCGTTGTGAATACAAATATTGGTGATGGGGAAATGACCAATGAGGATATGATGAGAAAAGTAAAGATGATGAGAAAATGGTGAGAGTCCAATGAGGAGATTATTTTTAGTTATACGTATTACGAACATGTAACCACATTGATCTTGCTAATGATATACTAAAACTTATCATAACCCTTTTCAATTAATTAGGAATTCTATGTTATTTTTAAATTTTATGTTCTTTTATTCTTTATGCTAGCAAATTTGATGACCTCCACTACGTTTGGCTTTATTTGCGGATGAACTTGAGCCTGCAAACATCATTAATAAATTTAAGAAAAGCTTAATGAGATTTAATAACTAAATAAATGGATGAAAATAGTTTGGATAGATTTAATCACTAAAGAAACGGATGAAAATAGTTTGGATAAAGTTCTTTTAGAGTTTTATAAGGTTAAGAGGAGAAAGAGCTGTCGAAATTGAGTTAGAGCGAAGATGATATTTGTTGGAGAAAAAAGAAGTTTTTAATGAATTTTGGTTTTTAAGTTTTAACGGGTCAAAGTAGGTCTAAACGGGTTGGATTTATATAATTAAAAGTCAAGGGAAACTGGTAAAAATAGTTAGATTTAAAGTATAATTTCTTTAAATCTAACTGGTATTAACCAGGGACCTAATAGTAAATATTATGATGATTTAAGGGATGTAATAGAAATTTCCATGATTTGAGTGAGTAATTTTGAAATATTGAAGATTTGAGGGACTAATTTGGAAATATTGAAGATTTTAGGGACTAATATTGAAATAATCCAATCATTAACTCTAAACTCAAAGATGTAAGAGGAAAATTGGTAATAATAGTTAGATTTGAGGGTTACAATAGTAATTTCTATGAGATTTCGAGGACTACTTTGAAAATATTAAAGCTTTGAGGAACTAAAATTAAAATATCCCAAGCATTACCAAAAACCAAACCCTATCCTCCACTCATTTCTCACAGCCTCTATCTCTCTCTTTCCCCATTCTCCAAACCTTAGCCTCTCTCGTTCGCCGCCCTCGTCAGCCTGCCAACCACCACTACCCACCCGCCGCCCTCTCCCACTTACCCCTCTGCCGCACGCCTACGTGACACCCTCGCCTGCCTGCCTCCTACCGTCCTCGCTCGCCGCCTACTCCTCGTCATCCTCTGCATCCTCCTTCTCATTGCTAACCTTAGCCACCACTGCCTTCACACCTTAGAGAGGTATTTTCAAATTTTTTGAATTTTTTTCAAATATTTTTTATTTACTGTTATCTTTTGAATATTGTAGAATGCTTATTACCTAAACTTGATTTTAGCCCTAATTACAACACAAATTTTTAAACCTCATCGAAACCCTACCCTCATTACCCAAATAAATCTAAGTAATACCCTAATAATAGTGATTACCCAAATAATTATTCTTATTAATTTTAGACATAAAACTCTAGTGGATCTAAAGAAAATATATTTTATAAAAAAATATCTACTGATTGGAAGAGGATCTATGAGCTTGATAAGAAAGTTCCTCTATTTAATTGGATGACTCTTATTATAAAGTGGGAGGGTGAGAAGAAGGTGGATTATTTTTAATTTATGATATTATCATCACGTTATTTTTTTTATATATTATCATCGTACATACTAATAAAGTAGTTTACTTTGTAGAAAATATGTGAGACGACATCGGCAAATCACAGATCGAAGCTATACGATCACTTCTTAGGATCTACTCCTTATGCTCGGATCAAGCATAAGTAATTGAGTGAAAACCCGGTATGATCATATTATTAAAACCGATATCATGTGATTAGTTTCATAAATTTACTTTAGAATTTAATATATCGCAGGACGCTTTGACTATGCCCCCTACTCTTCTTTCTAGAAGAGCTTATACACTGTCCCATGGCTATGAAAATGTAGTGGGAAATGACAAAAAAGTGGCAAAAATTAATGAATTGGTCGTAAGTATAAGATTAATTTTAGATTTGTATAGACTTAATGATTTCTCATCAAAGTTTCTAATTTTTATGACATATGATATACAGGCGGCGATGGAAGCTTCTCAAAATGATGTCTTAACCCGTGTCAGTCAGTCTCAGGCTACAGAGGACACTCCTGTAAAGCCTAACCGCATGACCAGAGACAAGTGAATTGAAGTCGTCGACGGAGCATGCGGTTTACAACCAAGAAAGAAAGGAAGAGTGCATTTGTCAAGTGCTGGAGTTAAGACATTCACCACCACCAATAAGCCTAGCAGTCAATCTATGACCATGATGCGACTATGTGACACATTATACGTTGTGGGTAAGATTGGAAAATACTTGTTGAAGAATGTTAAAGACTATTTAGCTTTAAGTTTTCTTCCCATTATTAAGCACGAGATAGGCAGTGCACAAATGACCTGGGATGTCATTTAGCGATTCATCGATTCTTAACCCTTATAGGACTTGCTTCCGTAGCCTATATACGTGGATATCATGGAGGTGGCATTTGATGAGCATGCAGCTACAAGTGGTGGAGAGGTCTATATATCATATTATATATGTATTTATTATAAATATTTTAGAATATATTCTCATATTGATTTACATTCTTTTTAGGCTAAAGGAGGTACCGTAGGAAGCAACAGTACTGTACGATATTTTGAGACAGCCGCCACTAACGATATGGATCATGACGATAGGGACCACGACGACTATGATGAATGAGTACTGAGTTAGACTTTTTTGTTACTTTTGTGGACTTTTGGATTGTGTTGAATATATTATGACCTTCG
>BQKN01066245.1:16313-47574 GCA_022839385.1 Asparagus kiusianus
AGTTCCGGAAAATTTAGATTTTATTAGGGATGAAAATTCCCATTTGGGGGGGAAAGGAGGGCGGGGTTTTGACAGATTTTTTTTTTAAATGGTCAGTTATCCTAGACGGAAATTTCCGTCTAGGATGTATTCTAGACGGAAATTTCCGTCTAGAATACCTGGTTATTTTAAAAAAAATAAAAAATAAAAAAAACCGTCTAGGATACTATTCTAGACGGAATTTTCCGTCTAGAATGTTTTATTCTAGACGGAATATTCTAGACGGAATATTTCCGTCTAGTTTAATACATTCTAGACGGAAAAAATTCCGTCTAGAATATTCCGTCTAGAATACACGCTTTTCTACTAGTGATACACCCACTTACATCCAATAGCCTTCTTACCCTTCAGTAGCTTTGTAAGTTCCCAAGTGTCTTTCTTCTGAAGAGAGCGCATCTCCTCCTCCATAGCTTCCCTTCACCTGATTGAATCACAACTAGACTTTGCCTCCTTGAATGTAGAAGGAACCAAATCATCAACAACCTCTGCTGATAAGGCATATATAACCATGACATTATTATATCTAGTTAGCCGACAAATCACTCTTCTGGGTCTATTTGCTACAATGGACTCCTGAACATTGACCCAGCTCCTGAGTCTCACCATTCATTGTATCCTCTAAATGCCCGGTTATCATCTCATCTTCTTCCAGTGTCACCTCTGTAAGAGCCTTAATGGATATAATACTATCTGGAGTGGGTGGAGTCACATCATCCTCTACCTGCTGCGATATCCCTCTTGTCTGGTCTCCCTCCACCTACTGAGGGACTTGAGGCCTCATCATGTACGCCTTGTCAAATGTAACATCTCTGCTAATAACTATCTTCTTATCATGTGGATCCCACAATTTGAAGTCTTTTACTCCTTCTCTAAAACCCACAAAGACAACTTTCATCGCCCTCGGATTTAATTTACCATCACTGACATGATATTAATCTGGACACCTGAATATCTGAAGCGAATCATAGTCACTAACTACTGAACCATACCAACACTCTATCGGAGTCTTCCCCTGTATCACAGTGCACGATAACCTATTCACGAGATGGCTCATATAAACCAACGCCTAGACCCAAAAGGATCTTGACAATCCACTCTGTGTCATCATACATCGTACCTTCTCCAGTAAAGTACGGTTCAACCTCTTAGCCACCCCGTTCTATTGTGGTATCTGACGAACTGTGAAGTGTCGCTTAATGTCGTGATCCTGGCAAAACTGCAGAAACGGACCACTTTTCTACTCTCCTCCATTGTCCGAACGAATAGTCTTCACCTTTCTACTTGTCTGCAGCTCCACTTTCTTCTTTCACTCCACAAAAATATCCAGGACCTCATGTTTATGCTTCATAGGGTATACCTAATTTTTTCTAGAATAATTATCAATGAAAGTAACAAAATAGTTAGCCCCACCAAGTGATGTGTGCTTGGAAGGGTCCCAAACGTCTGTGTGAATGTAGTCCAATATACCTTATGTATTGTAAATAGCAGTGTCAAACTTCACTCTCGCCTTCTTCCAAGGTACACAATGCTCACACAGCTCCATCTTGTAGGTCTTCGTACCTTTTAATAGCCCCTGTTTTGCTAATGCCTACAGGAACTTATCAGCTATGTGTCCTAAAGGCATATGTCATAAACTGGTAGCGTCCTCCTCTGTAGTGATATAGAAGCTTTCAGACCCCCTATAATTATCTTGCACTTCAAGTAGTATAGGTTATTTTCCTTGACACCTCGCATCACCACCATGGACCCCTTCGTTACCTTTAGAGTTGCATTCTCCAAGATCACCCGATAGCCAGCTGTCTCCAAAGTTCCAAGTGAAATAATGTTCTTCGTCAATTACGGTACAAACCTTACTTCCTTTAGCTTCCGAGTCACCCCGTCACACATGCGGATCTAAACTTTACTAATACCACTAATAGGGCATATGTGATTATTACCCATAAACACGACATCCCCTCTTTCGAGCTCCTCAAAGCTGGAGAACCATTCCCTCCTAGGGTAAATATGGTATGTAGCACCAGAATCTATCATCCACTCTGTAGAGTCAACGTAACAAACTGATGGTAATGTTGAGCATGAAAAACCCAAAGAATCTGTATCTGAATTGTGGTCACTAGCCTTGATAACGTTCACTTATGAAGCTTGTACAGCTTTCCCTTTATTCTTTACGGGTTTGTCCTTCAACTTTGGGTAGTCGATCTTCCAGTGTCCCTCTTCTTTACAAAAGCGACATTGATTCCTACCAATACTCTTATGGCCACCTCTATTCTTTGATTTTGATTGGTTGAACTGGCGGTGGTTTGGATCACGGCCTCGAAGGGTTAACCATCACTCTTCCTTAACCCATAATTTTCCAACGCTGAGGTCACCTCCTTAAAACTAACAATAGTTCTTCCATTGATCATAGTGAGAACGAACGTATCATAATCATCCTCTGGTAATAAACATAAAAGTAGCATCACCTTGTCTTCATCCTTAACCATGATGTTCATATTGGCCATATCTGAAAGTAGCTTCGTGAAGTTGTTTACATGCTCCCTAATGGAAACTCCCCTCTTCATCTTGAACTGATAAAACCTCTTCTTCAAATGAAGCTGATTCTCAATGCTCTTAGTAAGATACTTCTCATTGAGTGTTTCTCATAATCTCTTCCCCGACGTCTCGTTCATAACATCATAAATAAGATCCAGCGTCAAGCGTGACCGAATAACTCAACAAGCTCTATTGTTCATCTTCTTCCAAACTTTATCCTCCATATCTTCGGGTTTCTCTTGTAACTCAATAGTCTCCTCTAAATTTTATGCATCCAATGTATCCATCACCTGGCACCTCCACAAACTAAAATTAATCTTGTCGTCGAACTTCGGAACATCAATCTTTGTATTATTGATGCTCATACTTTGTTGTTAGCCCTATTATTTTGATGATGTTTTACAACCACCATTATCAGTACTAATTGCTTATTGAGTAAAAATATAGTCAATATATATATCAAGCATGTTAGTGCCATAAAATGGAGGATTGGATGGAATATGCGCTACAACGATGATATCCAACGGAGGAGGAGGCATAGCGATGAAGCAACGTTCATTCAAGAACACCAAATGCAATAAGAAGCTTCATCAAACTCAAACTATATCAAGACTCAAATAATTGTATTCTTGTGAGGATATTAGCTAGTTTTTATTTTCTCTCTAGTGCTAAAAAGTAGGCAAATAGTTTAGATTTTATCTGAAGCTATTGGGATATCACACACGTTTTCATACATATAGTTTTGAGTGTTTTTCACAAAATACTATTTTTCACAAGTATGAGGACCTATTTACAAAATTCTTTTTCTAAACAATTTGTTTTTAGTATTAAAAATATTTTACAAAGTTTCACAATTTTCTGAAGTCAAATGAATATTTTACAGATTTTTTAAGTGAGTCAAAAATAGTGTTTTAGTATGTATCAGTTCACGGTCAACCACCACGATCGACCGCGCCTGTGTTCATTCGTCAGTGGGCAGCAGAAACTTTCACAGTCGACCGTCGTGATCGACCGTGAGCTTAAAATTTCCCACTGTCGACCATCACGGTCGACCGCAGAAGTCTCTGAACTTTTCTCAGTTTTTGAGCTGTCTCGCGGTCGACCGCGAAAATGGGCTGGTCGACCGCCACTTAATTCAAATGGTCATCTGGTACATAATCTCAGCGTCGATTGTACATGATCTCAGCGCCGATTGTTTTTAGGTTTTGGGGGAATAGGTTATGGGTTTCAAACAGTTGTTTCTCTTCTATTTAAACTCATACACTTCCTTTTCCTTAATGTCTCAGCCATTTCAAAATATCAGAGTACTGTTTTTTACAAAGAGCAAAATTTTCAAACCTGGTTTTCTGAGTTTTGTGTGTTCACATCCCAGCTTCAGTGTGATCTTTCTCTTTGCCATAGGGACTTGTAAAGAGAGAGCTTTTACACCATTGTTACTGTTTGAGAGCTTGATCTTATGAAGATCAATTGTGTAGGAGTGTGATCAAGTGGGGATCAACTGTGTAGTTAAGAGATTGTGAGGAGATCGTTGTGTAGAAGAAGTTTCTGCTTCCAAACCGGGTTTTGTAGTGGATTTCTCCTCGAGAGTGGGGAGCGGGGATGTAGGTCAGCGGACCGAAACTCATTAACACATCACGTGTCACAAGGATAACGATTTCTAACTCTATCTCCTTTACATTAGTTGTTTTTTGGTTATAGTGTTTTGCTTGTCTTATTTTTATTGCACATTTATAGCCTTAAGACCCTAATCACCCCCCCTCTAGGGTCCAACAATTGGTATCAGAGCTTGGTCTCTATATTAGTTTTTGGTTTAATCACCTTAGAGAAAAGATCTTATGGAGGCTTCAATGAATGTGCATATGCTAGAGGGACAATCCACCACTAGACCATCACTTTTCACCGGTAGTAATTTTGCTTATTAGAAGGCTAGGATGAGGATTTACCTTTGTTGCATTGACCTTGACATCCTAGAACTCATAGAGAAAAAATATGTAGAAAAGCCCAAAGTCGTGACTATGACCGATGGAGAAAGGCACCAAGCCAATCTCAATGCAAAGGCTATGAATGCCTTAATTTGCGGTCTTTCCCCCCAATGAGTATAATAGGGTTTCCACGTGTGCAACCGCATACGAAATATGAGTAAAATTATGTATTACACATAAAGGAACCCCCAAGTTAAGGAATCCAAAATTAGTGGGCTTATGCATGAATATGAGTTATTTAAGATGCTTCCAAATGAATCCATTGATGCTATGTTTTCTCGCTTCACTAACATAATCAATGAATTGCATGGTCTTGATAAGAAGCTAACCATCCAAGAGACGAACTACAAGATTCTCCGTTCATTGACTCCAATATGGGAACCTAAAGCTACGGCCATAGAGGAAGCTCATGATCTCACCACTCTAGCTCTCGATGGCCTCATCGGCAAGCTTAAGGTTCATGAGAAAAAGCTCAAGGGGAAGGAGAAGGAGGAAGTGAACCCACAGGAAGTTGAGGAGCCATCACCAAAGATGAAGACTATAGCTCTCAAAGGAGCTAGTGACAATTCCTCATCATCATTGTCGGAGAGTGAAGTTGATTTTTCTAGAGAAGTGGCTCACCTCTCTAGAAGAATTTCTAGACTCATTAAAATGAACAAGAAGTTTAATCCCCAATCTAACAACAAATTTTTACGTGTAGGAAAATGTTTTGAATGCAATGAACCGGGTCATATCGCTAAGGATTGCCCCAAGCTCAAGGAGAAATATATGAAGTACAAGAAGAAGGCTATGTATGCCGGATGGGAGGAATCCGAACCAAGTGATTCGGATAGTAATGAAAAAGGAGCTAAACTTGCTCTTCATGATCCCCAACATTTGCTTCATAGCCTATAAACAGGAGATAATATCCGACACTGAAAGTGAATCCTTCTACATGCAATGTGATCTAGCTACGGCTTTAGAAGAATTGAATGTTGAATTTAAAAAGATATCTTGCATGCCTCTTGTGATGCCCAACTAGAACAACTACAAACTTCTCTTGCATTAAAAGATGAATTGCTAGGTGATCTTGATTTTGAAAACAAACAATTGAGATTCAAGATTGAAAGACTAGAAATTGAGAGTGGTAGGATTAGACACACTCATGCTTATGCTAATCATCATCACCATGGTAGAAATAGATTTCATAGACATCATGCTCAAACACACAAGAGAAATTTTGTGTGCACATATTGTATGAAACAAGGTCATATTTCTACTCATTGTAGGATCAAAGATAATCATGATTTCTATGACATGACATGAGTACCCAAAGGTACCAAGTTTACTAACTACCAAGGACCCAAGATTTGGGTACCTAAAGTTACTACACCTTCATCTCTTATAGGGAACATCACGGCAACGATGTAGAGAGGTGTGGTACCTTGATAGTGGTTGCTCTCATCATATGACGGGTAACAAAAAGCTATTTGCAACCCTATCAAGGATTGAAGGAGCTAGCGTCTCCTTCGATGGTGGTGAGAAAGGTAAAATCATTGGTATTAGATCTATTGGTAAGAAACCTTCACCCGTTATAAAAGATGTTTACTTTGTTAATGGCTTGAATCATAATCTTCTTAGCATTAGTCAATTGAGTGATAAAGGTTTTGATATTTCTTTTAAACCGGACAAATGCATTATTAGTATGAATAAAAAATTTATTTTTCTTACAAATAGAAAATCTAATGTGTACGTTTTTGAGATGAATGAACTAGTGAATCAAGATGTGAAGTGCCTTGCGGCAATTGATGAAAACCCTTGGATTTGGCATAAGAGGTTTGGACATGCAAACATGAAATTGATATCCAAATTGTCCAAGAAGAACCTTATTAAAGGGCTACCAAATTTGTAATTCATCAAAGATACAATATGCGAAGATTGTGCTAAAGGTAAACAAACTAAGTCCACCTTCAAACCCATCAATGAGGTATCAACTTCTAAACCCTTGCAATTACTTCATCTAGATTTATTTGGTCCTATGTGTGTTACCTCTCTTGGAGGCAAACACTATATTTTTATTATCATTGATGATTTTTCTCGTTTTACATAGACAATTTTTCTTACAAGCAAAGATGAATGTTTTGATGAGTTTTCAAATCATGTTAAGAGAATTAAAAATGAAAAAGATTTGAAAGTTGTTAAAATAAGAAGTGATCATGGTGGTGAATTTCAAAATATTTCTTTTTATGATTTTTGTTCTCATCGTGGTATAACTCATATTTTTTCCACTCCGAGAACACCACAACAAAATGGTGTTGTTGAACGAAAAAATCGAACCATACAAGAGATGGCACGAACTATGTTGAACTCTTTTGATTTGCCTAAATATTTTTGGGCGGAAGCCGTCAATACGGCTTGCCATGTTTTAAATCGTGTTTTAATTAGACCAAAACTTAAGAAAACTCCTTATGAACTTTTTTATGGAAAAACTCCGTTTATTGGTTATTTTCGTATCTTTGGTTGTAAATGTTTTATTTTAAACACAAAAGATCACCATGATAATAATTCCAAAATTGATGTTGGTATTTTCTTAGGTTATGCACCTCGAAGCAAGGCTTATAGGGTCTTCAACAAACGAACTCTTGTTGTTGAAGAATCTATAAACGTTACTTTTGATGAGACTAATATTGGTTCACAAGTGATTTTGCCTAGGAAAGATGATGATGATGTTGAGGGAGGATTTGAACTTATGCAACCTATAAATACACCCTCAATAGAAGCACAAAAAGATGTGGAAAGCACCAACACTCATATTCAAGAAGAACTCCCTAAAGCATG
Organism: Asparagus kiusianus; assembly: GCA_022839385.1. Lineage (NCBI taxonomy): Eukaryota > Viridiplantae > Streptophyta > Magnoliopsida > Asparagales > Asparagaceae > Asparagus > Asparagus kiusianus. Next base: position 23,684 of record BQKN01066245.1, read on the forward strand.
GAAATTCGCATCAAATCGTCCAAAGGAGCAAATCATTGGGAGTCCTTCACAAGGGGTTGTTACTCGCTCAAAGGCTTTGAGTGAGTGTGGTAATGTTGCTTTTCTATCTCAATTAGAACCTAAGAATGTTAATGATGCCTTAAATGATGAATTTTGGGTTTTAGCTATGCATGATGAACTAAACAATTTTAAAAGAAATGATGTTCGGAAACTAGTTCCTAGACCTAACAATGCTAGTGTAATTGGAACAAAATGGGTTTTTAGAAACAAACTTGATGAACATGGCATTGTTACTAGAAATAAAACTTGTTTGGTTGCCCAAGGATACAATCAATAGGAGGGCATAGATTATGATGAAACCTTTGCACCGGTTACAAGGTTGGAATCTATTAGGATATTTTTGACATTTGCTAGCTTTAAAGATTTTAAATTGTTTCAAATGGATGTTAAAAATACCTTTTTAAATGGTTTTATAGAAAAGGAAGTATATTTTGAGCAACCCCCCGGTTTTATAGATCATGCTTTTCCTAATCATGTTTACTGGGTTCAAAAAGCTTTATATGGGTTGAAACAAGCTCCTAGAGCTTGGTATGCTCGTCTCTCTAGTTTTCTTCTTGGAAATGGTTTCTCTAAATGAAAAATTGATAATACTCTTTTTGTGAGAAAAAGAAAAAATGATTTTATTTTAGTTCAAATATATGTTGATGATATTATTTTCGGTGCTATGAATCTCTTTGCAAGAATTTTTCTAAAGTTATGCAAGATCATTTTGAGATGAGCATGATGGAAGAGCTCACATTCTTTCTCGGGCTCCAAGTCAAGCAAACTAAGGATGGGATATTCATTTCTCAAAGCAAATATGCTAGAGAATTGGTGAAGAAATTCAATTTGGAGAACTCTAAACATGCACCAACTCCCATGAGCACAAGTGTCAAGCTTGATGCGGATGATAGTGGTAAGGATGTGGACCAAAAACTATACCGAGGTATGATAGGTAGTCTTCTTTATCTCACCGCTAGTAGACCCGATATCATGTTTAGTGTATGTGTATGTGCACGTTTTCAAGCTTCTCCTAAAGCATCTCATTTGATTGCCGTTAAGAGAATTATTAAATATGTGCATGGTACTATTGACCTTGGTCTATTTTATCCAAAGACCACCTCTTTTGATTTATATGGTTTTTGTGATACCGACTTTGCCGGATGTAAGGTAGATCGCAAGAGTACGAGTGGAACATGCCAATTCTTAGGAAATTTTCTTGTTTCTTAGGCATCCAAGAAACAAAATTGTGTTATATTGTCTACTACGGAAGCGGAATATATTACCGCCGGCTTATGTTGTGCCTAAGTTTTGTGGATGAAACAAAGCTTAGTTGACTATGATTTGAATTTTTAAAATATAAAAATCTTTTCTGATAACACTAGTGCTATTAATATTTCCAAAATTTTGGTTTTGCATTTTAGAACCAAGCATATTGATGTGCGCAATCATTTCTTACGCGATCATGTAGAGAGACAAGATGTATCCCTTGTGTTTGTTGACACAAAATCTAAATTAGAGAATATATTTACCAAGTCTCTTGGTGAAGATGATTTTTGTCGCATAAGAAATGGTTTGGGCTTATGCACTATGTGAAAGTTCTATTTGCTTGCTTGTTTGGTTGCATTTCATGTGCATTTTTTATTTTTACCATATTTTTGATGGTGACAAAGGGGGAGAGAAATCTCCTCATTTGTGCACACACTAAGGGGAAGCTCATAGATAGGGGGAGCTACTATCTATAAGTTATATTTATTTTGCTCCTATATAATGGTTGGTTGTCATCATCAAAAAGGGGGAGATTGTTAGCCCTATTGTTTGATGATGTTTTACAACCACCATTATCGGTACTAATTGCTTATTGAGTGAAAATATAGTCAATATATATATCAAGCATGTTAGTGCCATGAAATGGAGGATTGGATGGAATATACGCTACAACAATGATATCCAAAGGAGGAGGAGGCATAGCGATGAGCAACGTTCGTTCAAGAACACCAAATGCAATAAGAAGCTTCATCAAACTCAAGCTATATCAAGACTCAAAGAATTGTATTCTCGTGAGGATATTAGCTATTTTTTATTTTCTCTCTAGTGCTAAATTATAGGCAAATAGTTTAGATTTCATCTGAAACTATTGGGATATCACACACACGTTTTCATACATAGTTTTGAGTGTTTTTCACAAAATACTATTTTTCACAAGTATTAGGACCTATTTGCAAAATTCTTTTTCCAAACAATTTGTTTTTAGTGTTACAAACATTTTACAAAGTTTCACATTCTGAAGTCAAATGAATATTTTACAGATTTTTAAGTGAGTCAAAAACAGTGTTTTAGTATGTATCAGTTCGCGGTCGACCGTCACGGTCGACCGCGCCTGTGTTCATTCGTCAATGGGCAGCAGAAACTTTCACGGTCGACCGCCGCGGTCGACCGTGAGCTTAAAATTTCCCACGATCGACCGCCACGGTCGACCGCAGAAGTCTCTGAACTTTTCTCAGTTTCTGAACTGTCTCACGGTCGACCGCGAAAATGGGCCGGTCGACCGCCGCTTAATTCAAACGATCATCTGGTACACAATCTCAGCGCTGATTGTACACGATCTCAGCGCCGATTGTTTCCAGGTTTTGGGGGAATAGGTTATGGGTTTCAAACAACTATTTCTCTTCTATTTAAACTCATACACTTCTTCTTCCTTAGTGTCTCAGCCATTTCAAAATATCAGAGAACTGTTTTTTACTAAGAGCAAAATTTTCAAACCTGGTTTTCTGAGTTTTGTGTGTTCACATCCCAGCTTCAGTGTGATCTTTCTCTTTGCCATAGGGACTTGTAAAGAGAGAGCTTTTACACTATTGCTACTGTTTGAGAGCTTGATCTTGTGAAGATCAATTGTGTGGGAGTGTGGTCCAGTGGGGATCAACTGTGTAGTTAAGAGATTGTGAGGAGATCGTTGTGTAGAAGAAGTTCCGGCTTCAAAACCGGGTTGTGTAGTGGATTTCTCCTCGAGAGTGGGGAGCGGGGACGTAGGTCAGCGGACCAAACCTCGTTAACACATCGTGTGTCACAAGGATAACGATTTCTAACTCTATCTCCTTTACATTAGTTGTTTTTGGTTATAGTGTTTTGTTTGTCTTATTTTTATTGCACGTTTATAGCCTTAAGACCCTAATCACCCCCTTCTAGGGTCCAACATTTGTATCGCCTTCAAAAGAGATGATCCTAATGTGCTTGTTTCATCCATGTTGTAGATCTAACTCTTCAAATAAGAATCCTTCAGCGAATCCTTCGAACAAGCCCCAAGCCAAAACCTGAGCTCTGATATCAATTGTGAGTAGCGGAAATTTTGGCAGCACTTCTGGTGCACAACAAGAGAGTAAGATCATAACTAAATCCGTGTTTTACAAAGGAAACAAGAATCGAAAGTAATATATCTCAACAAAGTGAGATATACACTCTTCCTCTCATCAGTTCTAGGACTGACTTGTCGAGGGAACCTAATAAGCTATTACAATCACAGCAAGACAAACTATTTTACGTGGTTCGGTAAGTTACCTTCATCCACGGGGTAAGGAAGGGGAAAATCTACTATTAGAGAGAAAGAGAATACAAATAGGGTTTACAATCACACAAGATCTCACAAATAAAACCCTCAAACAATCTCTTGAATCTCTCACAATTTCTCTCTCAAAAGGAATGCACAAATCCTCTCAATTTCGGCTCCAAAGAGTGCTCTCAAATTCGGCGCGGACCTTCTTTACTTTTCTTCTTGTTGCAGCCGAGAAAATCTCCTCTGCCGAAAAAACAAAAACCCTTGCTAGCAACCCTAGAAAGTATAGTTGTTATTTATAGGAGGAATATGAGAACGGGTGGGCCTGGCCTGCTTAAATTTGGGTGTTCTCGTGAACACCTCACGCGCAAAGAAGGGACACGCACGCTGTGGCCCCCACCCCCACTCACACCGTCGCCATAGTTATGCATCACCAATGCCTCTCTATCGCTAATGAACATTGACGACGGATGTCCCCGTCGCTAATGTGCATTAGCAAGGGGATTATTGGTGACGAACTATTGGGCGTCACGAATATTCATTCGTGACGGATTTGACTACATTGGCGACGGATTTTCCCATCGCCAATGTTTTAATTTCTACTAGTGTATGTACCCGCCAAATCTTTCATTTTGTAAGATTACTCTCCACATTTTAGTATTTGGCAAATTTATCCCTAATTCTCTCACATTGACTTTTTGTGCCCCTTTCACCTAACAATTTTAGTTTTTAAACAGGAAATTGTTGCTAATATATTGGAAAATTATTAAAATTTTTGATATTGCCATGTTTAAAACTAAATTCTTAAGTTGGAAAGGTAGAAAGACCCAATATGATAGCAGTTTTGATGAGTAATTTTGCAAATACCAATATTCTTAAGGAATCTTCCATTGTGGTTGTTGAAGAAGTTAAGAGGAAAAAATTAAGAATATAAATGGTTGTTGAAGGTCTTAGTAGTATATCTAAAGAGGGAAGTGTATATATTACATTGAAATGAGGCATGCAACAATTTTGGATGGAACTTAGTATCTTTTTCCCTCCAATTTTCTCTTTTCCCTCCATAAAACCTCTCTAGTGTACACCCCCCAAACGGAAGTGACTTCCGATTTGATGGGTTGCTTTGTTGGCCAACAAGATAAAAAAACTCACCAGCCTACACCCAAATCGGAGGAGTACAAAGCGTAAAAAGGGCAATTAGTAAAAATACACTATAAAGTATATATACAATCTTGGGTTTGGGGTGTAAAATCATTAAAACTTGGGTCAATGTGCTCCCAAGTGGTTGACTCTAGTTGGGGGGTGGGGATGAATGACCCAACTTAATTTGGTTCCCCCAAGCAATTTTCCCTTTCTGAAATTATATTAGGTTCAAGAGGGAACCAAATCTTCGATAAGTGTACGGAATTATAAGAGCTAGGGTTTTTTTTTGCATATGTACCCGCCAAATCTTTCATATTTGTAAGATTACTCTCCACATTTTAGTATTGGCAAATTTATCCCTAATTCTCTCACATTGACTTTTTGTGCCCCTTTCACCTAACAATTTTAGTTTTTAAACGGGAAATTGTTGCTAATATATTGGAAAATTATTAAAATTTTTGATATTGCAATGTTTAAAACTAAATTCTTAAGTTGGAAAGGTAGAAAGACCCAATATGGTAGCAGTTTCAATGAGTAATTTTGCAAATACCAATATTCGAGGGCTGATTTTGCAAATATTGAAGATTGAGAGGGGTACATATGCAAAAAAGCCCTAAAAACTATTATAATCATATAAGTGAGTTGGCTTAATTTTACGCAATACCAAGACCTTTTCACTGGAAATCAGGAGGAATTTGGAAGAAAAGAAAGAAAAGTACGTAACCAAAGGCTTGTTATTACACCCAGGCGCTGTAGAAGTTTTCTATCATGAGGTAGAAAGACCTTTTCACTGGTACGCGTGCTGTAGAAGAAGTTTTCTTAAAATATATATCATATTGTCATATCGACACTATTGATGACTCTCACTGAGATTATACGTACCCATATCTTGTACGCGTCCTTGCCTTCTAAGCTTGAAATATACTCTTTTACAATCCAAGATATATACAATCATTAATCATGCTTAGCAATGTGTAATTTTTCTATTATCAGGAGCGTGCATAAGCTCTCTTTTTCCTACACAACTATATATTCAATAATTAGTTAAGGACAAAAAGCTCCCTACCTGTACGTGTGCTCTTCTAACATTTTCTGTTCTTCTTTATTCTAGCAATATTGCCTTAAGGATTAATTATATACGTACCCAGCTAGTAAGAAAATTAATATACTTTTTAAACCCAAATCTCCTATATGATTTTAAAATCCTAATGAAAAATATTGTACCCAAACGACAGGAACTGTTAATTATTAAATAAAATAAAAATAAAAACAGACGTTACATACATACTTAGATGCGCAAGCATTTCTTTATTAAGAATTTGTCAATGCGGGGGAGCTTTCTACATTATTGAAGAACGGTGGCACGGCATAAATGATCACCTATCAAGCAACCTACACCACGACCACATTATATACATCTACCCCTCTCCTCTCAACAATTCCACACGCGCACAGAAGGAAAACATTTTGAGGGGCGCCGAAGAGACCACCCCGAAGCAAATATTAATTAATAATAATAATGGCCTCCGCCACTCTCAGCGCTTCTCCCTTGAACGCCAACACCCTCCCAAAATCTCCGTTCTTTCCCAATCCCAGCACAACGAAGCCCGCGATGTCGTCCAACAAGCCCAAATCCGGCCAAGCTGCTATTAGGAGCTCCGTTGCATCCTCCGGCGCCGTCAAGCTCATCACCAGAAAATCTACGTCCGACGTCGAACAACCAATCATTCGTCGTCGTCGGGTGGATGAAGAGCCTCCGCTGAAGGTTGCCGTCGTAGGGTTTGGAAACTTCGGTCGGTTCATTGCCCAAGGGCTTCGACGGCAGGGTCACATCGTACTGGCTACATCAAGATCAGACTACTCAGAATACTGTAACTCGCACGGAATGCATTTCTTTCGGTAATCTTTTATTATATTGTAATGAGCTTTTATATATCGACAGTTTATAATTAGTTGATTTTTTACTTCTTCTTCTTTTAAAACATTAAGTTGCTTAATTTTTCGCCGATTTGGTAACCCACGCGCGCAGGAGTATGGATGAGATGTGTGAAGAGCAGCCGGATATTATATTAATATGTAGCTCTATACTTTCGACGGAGAGTGTGGTTCGTTCGATTCGGTTCCGTAAGCTCAAGGCTGACACCATTTTTGCGGATGTTCTTTCTGTTAAACAATTTCCCAGAAATCTTTTTCTTGAGGTACGTATATACATATGCTGTCATGAACACTGAAAACAGTATTCATATTAATTTGGCATGTAATCAAGTGTTTTTATATATATATATATATATATATTGCTGATATCTTTTTATATAATATAATTGTGGCAACATTAATTAAGGTCCTTCCTCCTGAATTTGGAGTTGTTTGCACTCACCCTATGTTCGGACCAGAGAGTGGGAAGAATGGATGGAATGAGTTGCCATTTGTTTACGAAGAGGTGAGGATTTCTGAGGGAGAACAAGCTCACAAATGTGCTCAGTTCTTGAGGATTTTTGAAGATGAGGTTAGTTTTTAGCCTTTTATATATATATATATATATATATATATATATATATATATATGTGTGTCATGATATCAACTAGTAGTACTCCAACTTATCAAAGTATCATGCATGCAGAAGGTCACAGAGGATGTTAGCGTAGAGATTTCAAGTGTCCACTGCATGTATAGCGATGATATACTACTATTAGATTCGTATTTAATAATAATAAAAAATAGTCGAGTCTAAACATTTTTTTTCCCGTTTTGAAAATATCATAAGTCTCAAGATAATATATTTTTTTATGACTCCATATATGGCACGAAATCATTATTGTGTAGTTCAGGGGGTAATTAAGCAGGTTAAACCTAATAGCTTATAGGGGTAAAGGTGGGACAAAAAAAATTAACGAAGCGAGAGGGAAACGACTTTATTACGGCTCTATCTCTTAAAAAACCAAAAATGAAAAAAAAAAAAAAAGTGGTGATTGTTAGAATATGGTCATCAAACTATACGCATATGTAAGCGTGCGTGCTACGTATATATGGAGGAATTAATCAAAAAATTAAGATGACTGTTTTCAACATGTGTTTCAGGGTTGCAGAATGGTGGGGATGTCTTGTGAGGAGCATGATCGCCATGCGGCCGGCAGCCAGTTCATCACGCACACCATAGGAAGGTGACCATTAGATATATATATATATGATATCCAGAGAGAAGATTATTATTAAGTTATTTAATTACAGATACACCTGCTCTGATCATCATATATTTCCATTGTAGAGTTTAAAAACTAAGAGGAAAATATGCTGTCATGAGATATAAGTGCTAATAAAATAGGAAAAACAATGAATAAAGGCACATCTTAACCAGCAAAAAAAAAATTCTTTTTAATGTCAACTCATTAATGTTCATATATAGTGTTTGATTAATGGGTCAGGATTCTGTCGCATTTGAACTTGGAGTCCACGCCCATCAATACAAAAGGATACGAGACCCTCTTGCATCTGGTAATTTCTCACCACAATTTACACGGGTAAATTAATTTTGGAGTTCGCGCGCAATTCGTTGTAGTTTTACTCATTCAATTTGGCTGCTCATTTACTGAATGCAGACGGAAAACACTGTAAGCGATAGTTTTGATCTTTATTACGGACTCTTCATGTATAACGTCAACGCTACAGAGCAGGTAAAATAATTTTTTTTAAACAATTTTATACATACGTTGCCAAGGCCTAATTAAAGAAAGTCCCCCCCCCCCCCCGGGGAGTGGAAAGAGGGGCGTGGGTTGTTTTGTACGTCCTCGATCATACACCCAAAATACAAAATTTTCTTGCCTATCAGCAGTAATTCGGGGTACACGCTTTGAGGTTAAAGGTAAGTAAACTCTGTATTTGGGTGTATCGATCAGAACGTAGGGGACCGCCAAGAAAGCAAATAGTCGAAAGGGTTCCGATACGGAGTTTACTTACCTTACGTACGTAACACATTAATTCTAGTTTGACAAGGGAAGTTATTCTTCTCCAGGGATTCTTATGATTTATGTCCGAAACTCAAAATTAATAGACCCGGTCTACCAGACTAATTAAGGATATTACTGAATTTTGCGCAGATCGAAAATCTCAATAGAGCATTTGAGACGGTGAAGCAGAAGCTCTTCGGAAGGCTTCATGACCTACTAAGAAAGCAAATAGTCGAAAGGGTTCCGATACAAGGAAAGGCGACAAAGCTGCCAAAGAAACTAAATCCAAAAACCTTACTTTCTTCCACAAAATGATTTTGAGATGAATCCTAGCTCTTTCACTCTTCCTCATAATTAATCCTCAAAAGCAAGAAGATCGAGTACCGGGCCCCTTGAGGGTATCATTATGACTAGCTAGAACATATATATATATATATATATATATATATATATATATATAAAAGATTCTTTAGTTGCGCGCTCCTCCTTTTACTTGAGAAATTAATGAAAGATGAAGTACCATATATGTAAGTCAATAAGCTATGTCTTATATGGTCGAAGTTGCATTCCAACTGTATTAGTTGATTACTGCAATCATTACAACTATTTTATTTGGACAAAATAATGCATTGCGCCGTATCTGATCTTTTTGATGAACTTGACACAACTATAAATATGTGCACCTAAAGGATATCCACCCCTGGATCAATGCACGAATCATGAATGTTTAATATTGATTCAAGAGTTGATAGGCTTTAAATGCATATTTAATATCATGGGCCGTCGATCCTTACAGGATACTTTCTTCTCCCTACTAAATCAATATATATAAATGAGAAATAGAAATCAACTCCCAAGGTCTTGTTTTTTAAGGGCTTGTCAAAAGGAATAAGGAGAAATTTTAAAGTATAACAAATTACAAATAAGAAAAGGCTTGGATTAATTAGTTAAGTCATTAAGTAAATATTACACTACTTCTTCTGCTTTCCTTCGGATTAGCACATTTAAAACGATGGATTAGTAAGCCTTTCATTTTGAGAGGTTAATTCCACTTCAACTATTAAGATGACTAATTTAATCCCTTAGAGATATTTTGGTGTGAGATAAATCTAGACATAGTATCCTCCTTCATTTCATGTGCAAACATGTGTTTAACAAGTTAGATCTGGACAAACTATCCCCCTCCATTTTATCTAATAGTATAGTAAGTGTTTGACAGGTTAGCAAGATATTACTTATCTTTAATCCCTAGTTAACATGTTAACAAACAAAGAAGATTTAGGGTGAAAATATTTTTCTAACTTTGTTCAGCTCTACCGCAACTCCAACTCTAATAAATAGATGTTGGGCACAAAAACCAATTGTTGTTGAAAATCGTGTGGAGGAACCAAACCAACTGCCAAACAACGAGGGCTAAAACCAACCAAAATCAATGCACACACAAAACACCAATTTTAACATGGTTCGGCAATTGCCTACGTCCACAGGGCAAGAAGGGGATGGGGTTTTCATTAATAGAGAAGAAGAGTACAACTTGAGATTACAAATCACTCGAAGGAACAAACTAATCTCGCCAACAAAGCTCTTAATCTCTCCAAATAAACCCTAATCAAATAGCTCAGAAAATACCTCTTTTTTGTGCTCCAAATATCTCAAGCTCTTACCTTAAGAAACCCTAGAACGTCTATTGGTATTTATACAAACACCAAAATCCAAATCAGAACAGAAAACTCAAACTGGGCCTGACCCGATACGCGATCGACCGCCACGGTCGACCGCGCCCAACGACAGAGCCTGTAAATGCGTTACAGGGTCTGGCGGTCGACCATGACAAACAGCAGAGCCCAAAAATCTCCTACAGGGTCACGCGGTCGACCGTGGCGGTCGACCGCACCAAGTCCAGGCTCATGCCTAAGCCTGTGCACGTTCGCGATCAACCGGCCTTGCGCCGCGGTCGACTGTGCAGCTCCAAAACAGTTCCTTGTGGTCTTACAACACCCGTTCTTCATCAAACTTCTCGTGGTTTCTTCAATTATCCACCTCGGCGAAGTTTCTACCAAAACTGAGCCGATACCAACCAAGCGAAATGCCTCACTTGCTGCTTCTCAATCCTCAACAAGTCGAGACCCAAACGGGAGTGCGAACACTCACCCAAACGTCGGTATCTACTCACCAAATCGGCTGCATCATAAAGACTGCTTACGTATTCTCTTGCCCAAGGAATCAAGATTTCACGTAGTTCACCCAAACGGTCTCCAAAGGCCCTCAATCAAATAGTAAAGTCTGCAACTCTTTCCCAATATCGCCAACGGATCTGTAACTGATAGCGACCCCAAACTGATACAAATCAAACACCTCCATCTGAGTTGAACCAATGGTCATATCCAAATCATGTCCACCAGATGCAACCGAATCCAAAAACAATCTATCATCTGCATCCGAAATCAAATGATCCCCAACCTATGTCACCTCAGCTGGAATCCCAAATGACGCAGTATGATCTAGAGTATGTGGAATAAGTTCCACCCAACGTGAAGTAGCATCACCCTCCACCTGCTGCGATATCCAAATGACCTGATCAACACTCTCTACCTGCTGAGAGTCAAAAGTGGCATTCCTGCTCAGAACAAAATCAGAAGCTCCCAACCAATAATCAAACGAGCCTCCGAATTCCAAACGCGCAATCGGATCAAATCTCACATCATCGATGTGACCAAATACTGGGTAACCAAATATCTGACGCCAACCAAAATATGAAGCAGCTCCACCAGATCCAATAACTCCTAATAAAGCAGTTGGCGATCTATGACTAAGATGACCTGAATATGTTAAAACTCCAGAACCAAAACCAATGCTCGACAATCAACGCCGATCCTCCTCCAGAAAGGAACGACCCATCGAAACTGTCATCTCATCTCGTCACCCCAAAGTCTCCACATCAATGAAGTGTTTCAAGTTGCCATAAGCTCGGTAAAAACGCAAGAAATGACCCATACTAATGCTAGAACAATGAGTTACCTTTCTGCCAATATACTTCTTCCAATTGTTGTTGACTTCTAGGACTTTACACCAACAGGAACTGGTCGCGACCTAATAATGCCTAGAATAATCACCAACTGCGAAAACTACAAAACGATTACCTCCCAATGATGCCTCCTTGGAAAGCCCCCAAATGCCTGACTGAACACCTCCTAAAAGACACCTCGCTCGATGGATAGAAGTGCCAAACTCCACCACGGTCTTGCTCATCCAAATGTGCTCAAAGGAATTCCATCTGCAGGTCAAAACACTCCTCAACAACCTATGCACGGCATCACCAATCAAATACCCCAGCATCAAACTACGCCACAATCTAGCTAAATCTAATGAAGTCGTCAGAGCTCTATCAATCACCGTGCTCCCAAGCAAATAGTATAAGTTACTCCTTCTGACGCCCTTCATCACAATCATGGACCCAAATGTAACCTTCAAACTTGCATCTGCCAAAGTCACCCTATAGCCTACTGCCTCCAAAGCTCCAAGTGAAATGATATTCTTCTTCAACTAAGGAACGAACCTCACTCCAACCAACTTCCGAATCACTCTATCACTCATCCTAATCTGAACGGGCTAATACCACCAATAGGGCATTCATGATCATTACCCATGAGCACAAAATCCCCTCTTTTCAACTCCTGAAAACTGGAGAACTAATCCCTCCTAGGACAAATGTGGTGTGTAGCACCCGAGTTCAACATCCACTCTGTAGAGTAGGCAACACAAACTGACGGCAGTGCAGATAATGAGTAAATCGGAGAATCTGAATCTGAATCGTTACCACTAGCATTAACAACATTCACCTCTGAAGCCTGAATAGCTTTCCCCTTATTCTTCTCGGATTGATCATTCAATTTTGGGCATTCAGCTTTCCAATGTCTATCTTCTATACAAAAAACACACTGATTTCTACAAATTCCAAGATGTGCCCCTCTAGACTGTGACCTTCCACCAAGTTTGAACTCTTTACTCTCGCAACTAATGCCCCCGCTACCAGCCCAATAGAAGTCTCCTTGTCCTTCCTCCTAAGTTTGTAATTCACCAATACAGCGGTGACCTCACTATATGAAAGAGATGCCTTCCCATTAATAAGAGTAAGGACAAACGTCTCATATTCCTCATCGGGCAAAGAACTCAACAATAGCAATGCCTTGTCCTCATCTTCAACAATGACATCTACATTCGCCAAATCTGTAAGAAGCTTCGTGTAGTGGTTCATGTGATCACTAATGGATGTCTCCTTCTTTAATTAGAAGCGATAAAGTCTTCTATTCAAATGCAAGCGGTTTTTGACAGTCTTCGTCAAGTACTTGCTCTCTAGGACTTTCCAAATCTTCTTAGATGAAGTCTCGTTCATCACATCATATTTTAGATCTTGAGGGAGACAAGACCTAATCACACCACACGCTGTCCGATTCATCTTTTTCCAAACATTCTCATCAATGTCGTTCGGTTTCCTATCCAACTGCAACGTATCTTCCAAATTATGCGCATTGAGCGCATCCAAGACTTCGCATCGCCAAAGTCCAAAATTGTTAGTGCCATTAAACTTCTCCACGTCAATCTTTATCGAGTGGATACTCAAACTTTGAACAGTCTTCATACCTGAAGAACCACCCACAACTCCCTCTTTCTCGGTCATAATCCTCAACACACCAACAACCAGTGCGGAAACAAACGAAGAATAGATCCAAAACTGAGAAAAAAAAAGAAACTTTCCCAAAAAGATCTCACCTTTCTCACCAACTGAAACCCTAGACGAGCTTCCCAAATCGATCTACTCCTTCAAATAGCCCAAGCGTAGCCCGAGCTCTGATACCAATTGTTGGGCAAAATACCAATTGTTGTTGAAAACCATGTCGAGGAACCAAACCAAATGCCGATCAACGAGGGCCAAAACCAACCAAAATCACTGCACACACAAAACACCAATTTTAACGTGGTTCGGCAATTGCCTACGTCCACAAGGCAAGAAGGGGATGGGGTTTTCATTAATAGAGAAGAAGAGTACAATTTGAGATTACAAATCACTCGAAGGAACAAACTAATCTCACCAACAAAGCTCTTAATCTCTCCAAATAAACCCTAATCAAATAGCTCAGAAAATACCTCTTTTCTGTGCTCCAAATATCCCAAACTCTTGCCTTAAGAAACCATAGAACGTATATTGGTATTTATACAAACATCAAAATCCAAATCAGAACAAGAAACTCAAACTGGGCCTGACCCGATACGCGATCGACCGTCACGATCAACCGCGCCCAATGACAGAACCTGTAAATGCATTATAAGGTCTAGCGGTCGACCGCGGCGGTCGACCGCGGTGGTCGACCGTGACAAACGACAGAGCCCAAAAATCTCCTACAAGGTCACGCGGTCGACCGCGACGGTCGACCCCACCAAGTCCAGGCTCATGCCTGAGCCTGTGCACGTTCGCGGTCGACCGGCCTTGAGTCGCGATCGATCGTGCAGCTCCAAAACAGTTCTCTGTGGTCTTCCAACACCTGTTCTTCACCAAACTTTTCGCGGTTTCTTCAGTAGAAGATCTCAGTCTCTACTTAACCACCAAACTATTATATTTATGGTTTGTCAACCCCCTCCCCCCCCCCCCAAAAATAAAAAAACTATTGTTAGTGCCTAGATGTTCTATAGACTATTGAATTCGGTCCCTACGTACGTACCCTCTGAATTATTTTGTCAAACTTTGCCCCTAAAATTATTACTTGTTGGGGAGAAAGCCCCTATGCCGAGATCCAATACCAATCGCCGAGAGAAGATAAACCAAACAATCAATCAAGCACAAACACAATCAACACCAGTTTTACGTGGTTCGGCGAGATGCCTACGTCCACGGGGCAAGGAAGGGGGAGTTTTCACTATTAGAAATCAAGGGGATACAACTAGGGTTACAAATCTCTCACCAAAACCCTCAATAATCACTCTTGATCTCTCCTAATTGCTCCAAGAATAGAAGCCCAATAACTCACCCTCAATGACTGCTAAAACCCCTTGCTTACAAACCCTAAAACCGAGTTTGGGTATTTATAGAAAACCCAAACGAAACGGGTCTGGAAAACAAACCCAGCCTAAAACCACTTCGGCGGTCAACCACGACGGTCGACCGCGATCCATCGCGGTCGACCGCCGCGATCGACCGCCCTCAATCCAGAACAACACCCGAGGTCCGTCGACCGCGGCGGTCGACTGCGACGGTCGACCGCCCTCAGAACAGAAACTTCTGCGGTCGACCGCCGCGATCGACCGCCACCAATCCCGATGCCCAGTAAGCCTTGTGCACGAACGCGGTCGACCGCCCCGGTCGACCGCCAAGCTGTAAACCTGATTCTGAGCCTGCTAATCTCTACAAATCTCCACCTTGGTGAATGTTTTCCCAAAACTGAGCCGACACCAACCAAACCAATGCCTCAACTGCTGTATCTAGTACGCCATGGCAACGGACTCATGACAACGGACTCCATCCACAACATGTCGAGACCCAAACGGGAGTGCGAACACTCAACCCCAAAATAACTGTGTCTACTCACCAAATCAAACTGAGTCGACACCAACCAAACGGGAGTGCAAACACTCACCCCAAACCAATAGTGTCTACTCACCAAATCGGCTGTATCAAAGCTGACTGCCTACATATCCTCTCCAAGGAATCAAGCCTTCACGTAGTTCACCCTATGGCCTCTAAAGGCCCTCAATCCACACTACGGCTGATAGCATCATCAACGACCCCAAACTGAAGCGATCCAAACACCTCCACCTGAGGTGAAACAATGGCCGTATCCAAGCTATATCCACCAGCTGCATTAGGATCTACCAACTCGTCATCCGCATCCGTATCCAAATGACTCCCACGCTGTGCCACCTCAGCTGGAAATCCCAATAATGCAGAATGACCTGGAGTATGTGGAATAAGCTCCACCCGATGTGGAGTAGCATCAACATCCACCCGCTACGGTATCCCTCTGATCCGTTCAATACTCTCTACCTGCCAAGAGTCCAAAGTGACAAACCTGCTCAGACCAAACTCAGAAACTCCCAACTGATAGCCGAATAAACTCCTAAATCCCAAATGCGTAATCGAATCCAATCTCACATCAACGATGTGACCAAGTGCTGGGTAGCCAAATATCCGACGCCGATCAAAATCTGAAGCAGCTCCACCAGATCTAACAACTCTTTACACAGCAGTCGGCAACCTCATAAGATTGCTCATATATGTCAAAGCCCGAATACCAAATCCACTGCTCGACAACCAACGCCGATCCTCCTCCAGAAAAGAACGGCCCACTAGATCTGCCATCTCATCACGTCGCCCCACTGTCTCCTCTCCTCTGAAGTGTCTCCAACTGCCATGAGCTCGGCACCAATGCACGAAATAACCCCTACTAAAACTAGTATGACGGGTAGCCTTTCTGCCCATACACCTCCTCCAACTGTCGCGGACGACTACTAGGGCTTCATACCAACGGGACTTGGTTGCAACTCATAAATGCCTAGTACAATCCCCAACATAGGAAACAAAATAACAATTACCTCCCGATGATGCCTCCTCGGAAGGCCCCTCAATACCTGACTGAACACCTCTAATAAGACCCTTCGATCGGTGGATAGAAGTGCTGAACTCCACCTCGGTCTTCTCGCTCATCCCAATGTGTTCACAGGACTTCAATCTGCAGGTCATAGCACTCCTCAACAACCTGTGCACGGTATAACCAATAATATATCCCAGCACCAAACAATGCCACAGTCTAGCCATAGAAGTCATCAGCGCTCTATCAATCACCGTGCTCCCAAGCAGATAATATAAGTTACTCCTCCTGACGCCCTTCATCACAATCATGGACCCCGATGTGACCTTCAAGCATGAATCCGCCAAAGTCACCCTATAGCATGCTGCCTCCAATACACCAAGTGAAATGATGTTCTTCCTCAGTTGAGAAACGAACCTCACATCAGCCAACTCCTGAATCATCCCGTCACTCATCCGAATCCGAACAGTACTAATACCACCAATAGGGCATCTGTGATCATTACCCATAAGAACAGCATCCCCTCTTTCCAATTCTTGAAAGCTAGAGAACCAATCCCTTCTAGGACATATGTGGTAAGTAGCACCAGAATCCAACATCCACTCGGTGGAGTCGGCAACATCAACTGACGGAAGAGCTGGGCACGAATAGCCCGAAGAATCTGAATCTGACATGTCTCCAATAGCCTTGACAACATTAGCCTGTGAAGCTTGAGTAGCTTTCCCCTTATTCTTCCCGGCTTGTAATTTTGGGCATTCGGCTTTCCAATGTCCATCGTCTCTACAAAAGGCACACTGATTCCTACCAACTGCAGGATGCCCCCTTCTAGACTGCGACCTCCTATCACGGTTTGGACTTTTAGCTCTTGCAACCAATGCCCCCGCAACCGGCTCAATAGAAGTCTCCTTGTCCTTCTTTCAAAGTTGATAATTCACAAGAGCTGCGGTGACCTCACTATACGAAAGAGATGCCTTCCCATTAATAAGAGTGAGGACGAATGTCTCATATTCCTCGTCGGGCAAGGAACTCAATAACAACAATGCATTGTCTTCATCTTCAACTATAACGTCTACATTCGCCAAATCTGCAAGTAGCTTCGTGTAGTGGTTCATGTGATCACTAATGGATGTCCTATTCTTCAATTGGAAACGATAAAACCTCCTTTTCAAATGCAAACGATTTTCGACGCTCTTCGTCAAATATTTGCCCTCTAGGACCTCCCAAATCTTCTTTGCCGAAGTTTCATTCATCACATCATATTTTAAATCTTGGGTAAGGCAAGACCTAATCACACCACACGCCGTTCTATTCATTTTATTCCAAACCTTTTCATCCATGTTGTCCGGTTTCCCGTCCAACTCCAACGTATCTTCCAGATTTTGCGCATTTAGCGCATCCATGACTTCACATCGCCAAAGTCCAAAATTATTTGTGCCGTTGAACTTTTCCACATCTATTTTCATAGAATGGGT
This sequence comes from Asparagus kiusianus, assembly GCA_022839385.1. NCBI lineage: Eukaryota > Viridiplantae > Streptophyta > Magnoliopsida > Asparagales > Asparagaceae > Asparagus > Asparagus kiusianus. The sequence continues at coordinate 41,409 of BQKN01066245.1, forward strand.
ATTCAAACTTTGGACGGTTTTCGCACTAGAAGAACCCTCCCCATTTTTATCTTTCCCGGCCATATATCTCAAAGCACCCAAACAATTGCGAAACAAACAAGAAATAGATCCAACTTGAAAAAAGATAGAAACTTTACCACAAAGATCCCACCTTTATCACCAATCGAAGCTCTAGATGAACTTCCCAACTGATCTACACCTCCAAAAAGTCCAAGCGTTGCCCGGAGCTCTGATACCACTTGTTGGAGAGAAAGCCCCTATGCCGAGATCCAATACCAATCGCCGAGAGAAGATAAACCAAACAACCAATCAAGCACAAACACAATCAACACCAGTTTTACGTGGTTCGGCGAGATGCCTACGTCCATGAGGCAAGGAAGGGGGAGTTTTCACTATTAGAAATCAAGGGGATACAACTAGGGTTACAAATCTCTCACCAAAACCCTCAATAATCACTCTTGATCTCTCCTAATTGCTCCAAGAATAGAAGCTCAATAAGTCACCCTCAATGACTGCTAAAACCCCTTGCTTACAAACCCTAAAACCGAGTTTGGGTATTTATAGAAAACCCAAACGAAACGGGTCTGGAAAACAGACCCAGCCCAAAACCGCTTCGGCGGTCGACCACGATCCATCGCGGTCGACCACGATCCATCGCGATCGACCGCCGCAGTCGACCGTCGCAGTCGACCGCCCTCAATCCAGAACAACACCCGAGGTCCAGAGACTTCTGCGGTCGACCGCGGCGGTCGACCGCCCTCAGAACAGAAACTTCTGTGGTCGACCGTCGCGGTCGACCGCCACCAATCCCGATGCCCAGTAGGCCTTGTGCACGAACGCGGTCGACCGCCCCGGTCGACCGCCAAGCTGTAAACCTGATTCTGAGCCTTCTGAGCCTGGCAATCTCTAAATTACTTTTTACCGTAATTTTGTTGAAAACATCCAAACAGTAATAATAACTAAGAGGTGGTAACTAGGTACTAAATTTTATAGTTTAGGAAGTAAACATAGACAAATTTAATAGTTCACTGTCAGTAATATTCAATGGTTGTTAAGTTTATGTCATAAATATTAATTATTAGAAATGAATACCCCTCCCCAATCATCTTTCTCTATCTCCCTCCTCTCTTATAGAGTGCCCATGGGCACTCTATAGAAAAACCTTTAATAATATTCAATGATTGTTAGGTTTAGCCCATAACTATTACGTTTAATGCTCTCTCAGTTAATAATATAACAATGAATAATAAGTTTAGACCATAATTTCAAATATTTTGTGATTTTAGTTTGTGTGATATCATAATCTATGAAGTATGGACTTATTGTTTGGACTTAGTTCGTTGTGAATTTAGTATAAACTTATTGTTTGGAAAGTTAGGGAGAGGTATAATATAGAATTGATGTGAACTATGTTGAATTGTATGTCAATTTTAGCAATTACTGTGAACTATGTTGAATTGTATGTCAATTTTAGCAATTACTGTGAACTATGTTGAATTGTATATCAATTTTAGCAATTGGATATTACATGCAACATTTGTTGATAAGTACAATTATAGATGGTCAATTACATTATGTGGTTTTTAAGTTTAGGCCATAATTGTTAAGTTTTTAGCATTGCATGTTACTAATTGTCAACAATTATTAACTTTAAACCATACTTGTTAAGTTTTAGCATTAGATATTAACACTATTCATTGGTGGTTAAGTTTCATCGATAACTATTAAGTTTATGTTAATAGTGTCCAATGAATATTAAGAATTTCAAGGACTTATAATAGTCCCACCACTACCAAATAATGGGTCTATAGGGACGGTTTATAACCGTCTCGGTAGACAATAAAATTGTCCTCATATGCCTACAGGAACGGTTACTCATCTGATAGCTTTGCTACCATAGTCTTTGGTCTAACGGGACGGTTCATGATCCAAGTAGCGTGGTTCTTGAATTGCTCACGTTTATAACATTTGGGGATGGTTTAACTATAAGGACGGTTCATATTTTTACAGATGGTAACGGTTATTTGGCTACGAGAACAGTTATATTTTTAAGATTGTGACACTTTTGCCCCAAAGGGAGACGGTTTTGAGTTTGACCTATGAAAACGGTAATGTATCTATGGGGACGGTTTTATTTAAAATCTACAACGGTTTTATACCAAACGAGACGGTTGAATTTTTCAAATATGCAAACGTTTGTTTAGCAATGAGAACGGTTTTCAAATGTCAAGATATGGGAACGATTATATATAGCAATGGGGACGGTTTTCAATTTTGACCGATCAAAGCAAATCATCAAGATATCACACATTTTTTAGACCTGCAGATTTCAAATTAAAAAAGAACAAAACAAAACAAAACAAAAAATCCATGATTTATACCTGCTCGTGTCACAAACAAAGAAATGAACTCCAAATTTTACATGCAAACAACCAAACATAAGGAACAATTCATTAGTTACAATGACTTTAGTACAAGTTTTTTCTTTTGTTCGAAGTACATGACTAAAATTCCTCTTTCATTATATTATACTAGTCTTATATAACAATGACGATTGAAATTCTTAAGTTATCTTTCAGCAACCTGATTAAGGTTGTTCGGAACGAAGCACTCTGAAATTTTGCATATTATGATTTTGATAGACCTCCTTCAAGTAATACAGCCTTATACTACTCCTTGATTTTTCCATTTCCCAATTCAACCAAATTGGCATCTGAATGTCTGCAAACCGGAAAGGCATGCCAGAGGCACAATGTTAAATCACTATTGCCCCGTTTGGTTGCAAAAGAAAAGGCCTGAAAGCCTGACAAAAGTCAGGCTTTTGTCAGGCTTCCAGGCCTTTTCTTTTGCAACCAAACGGGGCATATGTGCTCCATGAATTATTTTTGTGTGCAATATATATATTAGACGGAAAGTCTGAAAACGTATAATATAAAAAATGAAACCAGACAGAACATTCATATATCATGTATAGGTCAAGGGGAAAACTCTTAGAAGCAAACAAACTATTTTTGTTACCATCACCAATACAGTGTGTACATGAGAAGCAACTATAATAGAAAATTAGACCTAGTCCTTGTTATGTACTTAAAAAAGATTACTGTTATTCAGAGCACAAGACCATGTTACTTTCAGGCGATCAAACAAAATCAGCCTATTCCAATCATAAGAGTTACTCACGCCAATCAGGTTTTGTGGCCACCACCTCTCTATTGCCATAGTTTCCTTCTCCAAGAATTTGACCCAACTTTAAGAAGTTTTCTCAGGTTGAGAATCAATTCTGAAACAAAATTAATCGCTGAACATTGAAAACAAAGTAGTCCCAATCCCTAACTAAATGAACTCTACATTAAAAGATATAAAGTTCATATTAGTGCTACCTATGCTATTAACTTGTGCAGAGGATCTTACACTTTTGCAGGAGTAGAAGGTTTCCTATACTCCAATATCTCCGAATATATCCATGCAGTAAATACAGGAATAAAAGACAGCAAAAATGACACCTGCAACAGAAGTAAAAGGATCAATGAGGTATCTGTCATCAGGAAAAACTTCACAGCTGAATTTGTCAAATGCTTGAGTGTAAAGAAGGGAAATCCATTTAAGTCACAAGAGTAATATAGGTTCAGGTGGCAAAAAGAAAAACAGGTTACCGAGTAGGTGGCAGAGCTTGAAATTTATTTCTTAGGTGACATGACAAATACCTTCTAGATGAAAATGTGTGCTTTCAATCTCTGAAAGGTGTTCGCACTGTGGGAAAAAGAACAAGTAAATATCTGCCTAAATACCCTTGTGGACATCCTGGGTCTAACTTGCAGGTTGGATGTTTTGAATGTTTTACTTAATCCTGGTTAAGTGTCTGCGTCAGGTTCAGAGGCAGTATACATATGAACTTCAGCATGAATGCAGTTATCTCTGAGAATAACAAAGTTTTGACATTTGTTACATTGAATTCAGCCTTATGTGCCTCAATCAGCGCGTATTCAAACTCTCTACTAAGCCTCGGTGTTAAATTTCACGGGTGCAAATGCCTTCGTAAGTAATGTCATGTCATAGCACTTTATGCTGTCAGGCATCTTTTGCATTTCATATTCCCAGAAATATTTTATTTTTGGCTTCTAGGCTTACTACAGTTTATGTAATGTAGTTATGACTCAGATTGCAACATGTGTGCTCTTCAATTTAGCCCTTTCATTCTCTTGAACTCATCTCTAATACCTAATAATAGGAGCAAATATGAGGTGTTCAAAGAGTAAGTTGTATTTCCTTGCTCATCTGTTACGTATCTTTCATCATCAACATAGGAAGCTTTTTCGCTGCCCAGGTCGCTCCACTTTTTTTCATGTCCTTAAGATACAACAATTGCAAAGCTGCAACTACTCTATAAGTATCTATTACATAGAGATTCAACAAAACATCACAACAAACCTACACTGTATTTTTTTTCTTTACTAGAATCCATTTGACACAGATAAAACAACAACAAAGATGCAACGCCCTATTCTATGAGAGTTGTCAGATAGCTAATACAAATCATCCCTGTTATCCAAGCTTCTGATGGAAGTACAAAGAGTCAAAGACCATGTCACAGCTAGAATTTCCAACCACTTTAAAGGAAGAAGTTACCTAGCATGTGTTACTTTGGTTTCTTGAAGGCTGAGTCTAGACTTAGCAATCAACTTGCTTGTTTTTAGTTCTTTTATTTTCCTTAGGGACATCACCGCAACATTTTTTAGATGGGGAAGGTGGGGGATTTACTGGTCCAACAAAGTAACTCGTTAAAAGATCAAACTTCAAGGTATAAGACCATATAACAATAAGTTCACCGAATCTAACCAGATTCACTTAGTGATGCAGTCTTGGCCTACGTAAAAGGATTTGATCATGAGAAATATGGCCAGAAAGAGATTTTCTTTTTGGGAAACTTCCAGTATTTAACTCCTAATCGAAGAAAGATTTGGCCAATGTCTGATTGCATATTGCTTAAGAGTTAAATTGATGTGGTTCAATCAATTAGTTAGTCGATCAGGCTCCTGTTGTTGTCACAGTCATCACATAGCAAAGCTTCCTAATCCCTTCTTCTCATTCCGATAATAAGTTGCCAGATCATCTTCACTCCCTATCAAATTACGTTGTGTGTTGGACAACACAACGTCGAGCATTTTCCCCACCATGGTGTAATTTGTTACAGAGCACTTCTCAAAGAGAGATCTAAAACTACTGTAATCAGTTATCTACTACAATAATCCTCTATGAACTAATGCTGTATTCCATGAGGAAATTGACCTTTTTATGGCTAGTTTGCATACAATGAAGTACTACTCATTGTCTCATTCGATAATAGAACAAGATCTTCCACATATGACACAATTCAATTGACATAAACCCTGCTAGAGTCTACAATGTAAGAAAAATCTAGGACTAGTAATTCATGTAGCACAGCAAAATCTTGAGATTTCAGGAGATGCAAAGCTAAATAAGCTTTCCGGCCTTTCCCCATAAGAATCTCATCGATACCAGCAAAACAAGATGCAATCACTACTCAAGCAGTAGAAACGAAGTCACAGAAAACAAAGACATCCACAAAATCCAAGAAAAACCCGTTTCACAAAATCAAATCTTTAGCAGTAAAAAACAAAAGTTGGGAGGAAATCATCTCAACTGGCCAGGGGTCAGAAGGCCGGAGACCACCATTTCCTATGAATCCAAGAACTAAATCAACCACCAAAACCCAATCAACAACAATATTACGCCCAATAATTTTCAAGGAGAAAGAGAGAAGATTGGTACCTCAAAGGAAATGATATCTGCGGCCTTTCGCCTGTTGGCAATGTGATTGAAACTTGAAGAATACAAGGGAAAATTGGTGGCAATTTAAATCAAAGAAAGAGGGGATCTGAAGCAACAACAATAGCAACAGCAATTTGGAGGGAGGGTTAAAAGTCAGAGTCTATCATAAGTGAGGATTTACCTTGTCCGGTAAAGATGTAGAATGGTAAACATGTAGAATTTTCAACCACTTTCAATGATCAACCGAGACAAAAAAAGCCCTAATTTGTAAAATCAAATAAATTTCCAGGACAAATTTTTAAAACCAACCCATTTCAGAAACTAATTGCAAAAAAAGACCCGTTTCAGTTTTATTTGCAAAAACCGACCTGGTTTC
>BQKN01066245.1:52574-66166 GCA_022839385.1 Asparagus kiusianus
ATATATATATGTATATACATATGTATGTATATATATATCAGTATGCATCTAAACATGTAATATGGCAAACATAAACAAACAATTTTATTTTTTACATGTAACTACCTATTTTATCTTGTCAATTTTATTAGGTTTTTCATTTCTTGTAAAATTGGTACACATCGTAGGTGCTCTCACTGGAGCAGCTATCCATTAGAATCTCTAAAATTTTATTAGAATTTTATAAGTAAATTTTTTGATGTATAAAAATAAATTTTCTAAACTTCCAAAGTGTAGAAATTTATTTTTCTAGAAACCCAAAAACTCTTTATTATGAAATCTATTTGGCAACACATAAGAACTTTCCCAAGTTTCTGAAGAAAAAGAATAAATTTTTTGAAGTTTTCCTTAAATTTTCAGATAGTTTTGTTATTTTTAAAAAAATTCTGATTTAAAAATAGTTTTTCTAGATTTTTAAAATTGTGTTAAAACCATAAAAAACTTCATCTAGTTTACTAAAAATGCCCCTAGGGTTTTACCCCTTCTTAACCATCCATAAAGATTAATTTGGTCAAAGAGCTAACAAACCTTTTGCAAGGGTTAAAATTAGTGAACCTCTCATTTAGAGGGGTTAACAAATCCGTCTAAAGAGGAGGGTTAATGGTTACTCTCTCTAGAACTAAAAAATGAAACTTTAAAAAGGAATATATTTTAGGATATTTATGACAATTAAACTCCTTAAACATTCCTTATTTGCCAAACAAAGAAACTTGACCATTCATTTTGACTATCAAATCCAAACAAAATTAAATAATTTTTAACTTCTCGTGAATGGTTAACTAGATTAGTCCTTTTCCTTAAACCCTTGACAAACAACATCTTAAGTAAGATTTATTTGAATCCTTGTGATTATTTTTAGTGTTTGGGAATAATGAGGATTTTAATTGCTTTCTTTATAAATAGAGAGGTTATCTCTTAATCCACTTAAATAAGAGTACTAGTAAACCCTCCATTTGAATCTTTCTAGAATGATTACCTTAATCTTTTTTTCCCCGTTTGGCAGAGGGTTAAACGAGGGGTTAAGGAGAGTTAACCCCTCCTTAGCATGTAATTAAAAAAAAGCTAGCCGGAGCTAACCACTCTTAATTTGCCAAACACCAAAAATAGAAGAATGGTTTACAAATCTTTTTTCCAGTGTAGAAAATAGCGCGTTCCGTAGCGCAAAATAGTGCATAGCGTAACATAGCGCTGCCCTACAGTCACATAGTGTTGGAAAATATTGCATGAACAATATAACGTGCGCTATGTAACGCGTCGTCGTGGCGCTTTGTAGCTTAAGTTATATTGTTCAATGGCTGGGATAGCTTTTTAAATGATTCAATGGCTATGATTGAGTTTAAGTGGGTGGAGCCCACTTTTCATAAGTTAAATTCAAGCCTAAAACCCTGAAGTGCCTGCTCCTGAGCCTCTGGATTAAAAAACCCCATTTCCTCAGAAGAGCTCCTGAGCCTCTAGATAAAAAAACCCCGTTTCCTCGGATTCTTCCGTCTTCTTCTTCGGTTCTTCCTTCAACTCATTTTGTAGGATTTATTAAAACTTATGACTTAGAAATGCTTGTTTTGTTAAAACGTCTATGATTTGGTTTCGAACTTGAAGTATTTTATGATTTTAGATTGATCGTTAAGGCAAACATGATTGATTTTGTTGTGAAATTGTGATGATATATTGATTTGTGAAAGTATTTTTATGATGATATGGTTGAGAAAATTGCGATGATTATTCATATTTTTTAATTTTGAATATTATGTATCTATAAAATATTTAAATAATAATAAATTATTTAACCTACGTTAAGAGATACGCTATTTTTCGTTTTACGTTAACTGGAGGTAAGCGTTACGCTATGTGTTATTGCTTTTTTCAACATTGCTTTTTTCTTGGGTTGGGGGGTTTAAAATAAGCTAACCCCTCAAAACGAAGGGTTTACAAATCCACCAATGTAGAGGAGTTAAAGATATAACGCCTCTATTTATATAGAAAATGATCATACTTCTTTCTTTTTTCCCCCTAAACACAAAAAATGTTCATAAGGATGAAAATAAAACTAACCTAACGGATTCACAACTTCACCCTTCGGATTAACAAATGAGCTAATCATGTTAACCCTTCTCCTTAATTCTCCTCCTTAAACCTTTTCCAAGCGGGACCTTTGTATTATTTTATGTTTGATTATGGAAGGTTAACTCACTTTAACCTTTGTATTGATTTTTTGTGTTTGGAAGGTTAATAAAAGATTAAGTCTCCTTAACCCCTCAATCCATAAGAAATCCTAATCCAGTCTTCATCAAATCTTTTGCCAGATTTAGATCTGCATCTGTCCTACATAAATTATCCTTTTGGAGAAATGACATGTTTGACATGTAAATTTTCAATTTTTTATGCCTTATCATTCATAAAGTTTGTTGCTTCCTTAAATTTCATTTTAGTTTATCACATGTGAAGGATAAAAATTATATATGTGAGATCGCTTCTTTGTTGAGTCATCATGTGTCTTGAAGTTGGTCCTATGGTTTATGTTTTCTAGTTCTATGTTGCGTGTATGTGCTTTTGATAATAAAGGAAGACTGTGTTAAGGTGTGAAATGCAACGCAATTTGATATAGTCCTATATTGGCAGAGGCAAGTCGCAATAAGTTTTCTTTAAAAATATATGTGAAGATCAGTTACTATTTCTCTGTGATTTAACATTTTAGTGTTTAATGCATGCAATTCCTAATGATAAATGTATGTTCTTTCTTATGAATTTGTTTTGGCGATTCACATATCTCAAAAATTAATGTGCAGTATTCTTCACTATTGGGTCTACTTCTACTAGCTGTAGGACAGTCAATATTTTTCATTGCCATGTTAAAGTTTCTGCAATTAGTTAGAAGTTTTCCCATTCACAAAATTTCTTATGTCTGTTTCTTCCATTTCTTTGATTAGGAGGGGGTTTTAAGCTTGAATTGTTTCTGCCTGAAGAATACCCAATGGCTGCACCAAAGGAAAGATAATTATTAATATAATAATTAGAATATTCATTCTTTGATCTGCAGAGATACCGCTGGTCTCTTTTATGAGAAATAGAGTGCAATCTTTTGGTTTATGTTATGCAGCTAGAAAGGTTTTGATGATTCCAAACACCAGTTACATCTGTTCCATAAATTGTCATATAACTAGGTGCTGAGTTGTTAGGAAATCGCCATTCTGCCAAGTTATATCCTGTGACATTGACATATATGTAAATAAAAAGGAAGGTTGATAGTTCATGATGAAATATCTGTGTCAACAGGCTTTCTTTTACCATCTGAGGTAGTGTAAGGTTATTCGTCATCCATTTCTACTGTATAGCAGGTTATGTTGATGCTGCACCATTAGATGCTCATCACCAGTTCACCGCGATGTCACGCGTAGGGTTCAATGTCTTGAAAATCGTTACTTGACACCACATGATCTGAAGTAAGTCAAGTTTCGGTTATTTAAATGATGAACATTACCTGGCACTACATGTTGAAAAAAAGTGTAGAATTATATCTTTATTATTCACTGATGAACTCTACCGTTAGAAATGATACTTTCATGAGCCTAATGAACAACCAAAAAGGTCTAAATTGAGGAAATTGCTTACCATTACCCGAAAAAAGAAGAATTGTTTTCTGTACGATCATCAAGGTTTTAAACTCTAGGTCTTTGAGAAAATGAATATGAAAGTTGTAGGACGAGGTATGGTAAGTAGAGGAAGGTGAATGCTGGAAATCATGCTTTGTTTCATTATTGTTATTCATTGTCTTTGTTTTTGGTTGGGGGGTGTGATGTGATGATGGAGGAAGGGAGTGTGGGAAAGAGTAGGTGAAAGTGGGATGGGAGGAATAAAGGTGAGTGAGGAAAAAGATATCACAAAAATAAAAATAAAATTAAAAATAAAAATAAAAAATAAAAAATAAAGAAGAAATAAAAAGTGGGCTTCGCACTTGTACAATTTCTCATTAACATTTACATATTTTCTACTGTATATCTTTACAGTGCGCTTTCTCACTAAAATATACCATCGTAATATAGACGAGGTAAGCAGTCATTCAGTTTTTGTTCTTGGTATTGAACTTTGTATCATTTTTTCCCCTGAAAAGCAAAGTTCTAACATGATGCAGCTTGGTCGAATTTGCCTTGATATTCTGAAGGACGAATGTAGCCCTGCTCTCCAGATTCCAACAGTCCTATTGAGGTTACACGTTTTTGTTGCTACCGTTTATGCTTTGTATATTTTAAATACATGTTTTTCTTGCTCCCGAACAAGTTCCCACATTCTCAAGTTAAATGTGAATTGTTTAATGCATCTGGGTCTTGCAGTGTTTTCCTAATTTGTCCGGTAAATGTTATCAGAGAGTGTTAATACATGACCTAATTCAAATAAGGGCTAATGCTCAAATAAGTGTTAATTTTATTTTTATTCTTTATTTTTTTGTACTTTTATCTGCTATCGCACACTACCCTGTAAAACTAGTTACAGGAAATCCCACATTGCTGCCATTGACTTCTATGTTTTTTGGTAATATTGATTACTTGCTGAATGCTCATGTTGTAGTTATCTTGTAGTCGTTATTGGCAACAGTTACAAAGCAATACTGAGCTAAATAATATTTTATTTCATCGGTGTTGCACTGCTTAGTGCCCCAAACCCAGATGATACGTTGTCAGACAACATTGCGAAGCATTGGAAAGCAAATGAAGCAGAAACCGTGGAAGCAGGTCAGTCTAAATGGACATATATATAGGTTTTATCTAGTGTTAATTACAGATACACCCCTGGTCTATGAGGGTGTATGCAACTACACCCTCTGAACTATTTATTGGTACTTGTCTCTTGAGCTCCACATAGCCTTGTTTCTTCTGGTTAATGAGATATCATTGGCCATTTCCTTTTTACTTTGGCTAGCTGCAACTAAAGAACATGGTCATTTTTTGGGGGTTTGGGTGGGTGGGTGGGGGGGGGGGTGGGGGGGTATATGGAGAGGTGTAAGTGCTAATAACATAGTTCTGGTGTATAGGCAGCCACAGCTTAACAGTACACAGTGTATTAATGTGTATCTGCAAAACCCATTTAACTATCAACCGTAGTAATGCTTGCAATGAAAAACTAGTTTCATCAAACTTAGTAGGCTTGATATTTCTCGTTCTGTACTCTGTAATATGCATTCATTTAATGTTGGAACTCGTTATGATATGATGGAGCAAAGGAATGGACCCGCCTATATGCCACTGGTGCATGATACCTCATACATCACTCTCTCTCCAATAACATGTCTTATTATGGAGCTTTAAATCTGGAGCTTTAAATCTGCCCCTGTTTGATTAACTGATAAAGGCACATTGATGTCTACAATATCCATGTACAACTCGAGATACCATAATATATCATGTAAATTACTTCGTATATTAGTTCAGAAGGGTTCTTCATATTTGTATCATTAGAAATTGAAAATGCCTATCGTTGGTGTTGGGATTAGTTGGACCGATGATCACTATACTCATTACTTATTTGGTCGTTCATACTTTTGTTTTAATTGCTTGGATAATTGGCCATGTAGTTAAATATTGAATCGTTAATCCCTTATAACGCTTTTCGTCAATTGACATAACAGGGTCCACTGACGTTGCACTAAAAAGTCTTGATCATTTGATATAACTGATTTCTTTCAATGCGTAATATCTTGGATTTCTTTCCATGCATAATATATTGCATTTCACACTTAATTTGATCCTTAAATTATTAACTTGCAATATATTGAGCAACTTGTATTGTTTAAATACAATAACATGCAACTCAAATTCACAGAAAAGCTTTAAAGGTGATAAGCATTTCAATTAGTGTGTGGTTACATAAACGGCCGGGTCGTCCAAGCAATTAAAATAGGTATGAGTGTCCAGTTAAGTAGTAAATACATTGACCAACGAGGCAATTAATACCTCTGTTGATATTCATCTGAGTGTTAATGCTTTTCACGTTGATACTGATCCGGTTTCAACATTGGATTTGAACCCAATTATTTAAGCCCTATTTCAAGTCTATTTATGATGGGCTGCTTGCAGCGAACTCATGTAGGATTTAAGCATCCTGGGCTTCAGAGTCCATTTCTGCAGGCATGATCCCATAATTTGTCTCCTAGAGCAATAGTTGCTTGTTAAACTGGAAACTTTAGAACATGCATAATATGCATATTGACCATTAACCGACATCACGTTTATTATTAACTATTATTTATTGTATTTGGCCCTAAACACCTTTTAAATTGGTGGCCATCTTGAGAAACCAAATTTCTGCGCGGGAAATGCCGTTTTACCCGTCAAAGTTTTTTATCCATTGCCCAATTAGAGGATGATATTCTATTTTCTGTCCTCTAGCCTTATTTTTCTCTTAGTATCGACCATCTCCTGATCAAGATCGATGTTGTCAACAATATTTTTTTGTTTAAATAGCTAATTTTACAGATGCATTTTGGTTCTCCTCTAGAATCGTTCTTCTTGAATTATTATGATTCAAATTCCTTTTAAGCATCAGAAAGGTCATTGGAAGTTTCTTACTGTAGATTCCATCAACCAGAATTATGCAGTTGAAGTTTATTTGTGATATATCTTAATCGTTGGAAACATGTTGTCAGATGTACTGCTGCTTAAAGAGAAGCTTTTTTGCTTTTAAGTTTTAAAAAGTCCTAAAAATAGGATTAGCATTAATAAAACTATCGTCATCAACATTAATTGAAGATGGGTTAAATTAAAGAAGCTCAGTCCAGATGGCCTAAAACATGATTTGTTACCGATGAGGATTTCTTTTTATAATATACATGTCAATACCAATGTCCATATGAATAAGACAAGGATTTCATCTTATAATATACATATGACTACCAATATCCATATGAGTAAGACAAGGTACTACACATGAGTTTGTTATCGATGAGGATCTGAATAAGATAGGCGAAACGTTAGTATAGGGTTGGATGAATTAGTCAAATATTATCTGGGTATGTAATGTTTCGAAATCATCAACTAGCTTTTACCTTCAAATTCCTAACACCTAGGTTCTTTTTGCAAACTCTAGTCAAATATTATCAATGATATATGGCTTAGACAAACTCAATTTCACTACACAAGTTTTCTTGCTGATGTTGCAGTGAATGGGTAGGAGAAATTGCAACTTTCACTAATTTTTTTGTTGATGTGACAGTGATACGGTAGTGCCACATCATTGTCACACTAGCAAGATTAATAGAAATTTACGAAGAGGACCTAGGGACTAGAATGATATTTGACGACTTCCAAAACTTTTACCAATAAGATAGATTCTTTGGGTGTATTTGACAACTCTTTAAAAGTGGGTCAATTTTTAAATTTTAGACTGTTTTGTTGATTGGTAAAAATTGTTCTAGAAGTGAATCAGCTTACTTTCGTTCATTTTTTGACCTCAAATTTGGTTCAGTTTTGGACTAGAGGAGTTGGTTCATAATTAAACCTGTTTTTTCCAAAATCAGTTTAAAGATTAAGTGTGACCCAATTTTAGTGAGTTGCTAAACACAAATTTTTATTTGTTTGTTTGTTTGTTTGTTTGTTTTATCTTGATTTATTTTACATTTTGAGTTGCGTATTCGTTGGACCCACTCTTGAATAGGGCCCACTCACCACCAACCATTGCACATTGATCATCATTAGACCTATGCATATGGGCTTTGGCTCGAACGCGGCCCTGTGTCAGGTTCGGACCTGGCTAGGCTCTTACCTAGTTCGGGCCCGAGTTCTGGGCCTGTGTCCAGATTGTGTTGCCGAAGCTCAACCCGGACCCTGCTTGACCCGAGTTCTAGGGATTTGGACAGACAAAACCGGGTCTAGACCGATTGTTTGGAACAGGCTGGGCTCAAAAGCCTGGCCTGACCTGACCCGATTCAACGGCTAGAAAACTAGTCAGATCAGGTAGCCCGAACCTAGCCCGACCCTTTCCAATAGCTAGAAAATTAGCCATTGGACCAGGTGGCTCAGATTGGCCTAGTTTGACAAACCAAAATAGCCAAAATGGCTATATTTTAGTCAAATGACCAAAATATCCTAAAAAGGCCAAAATTTGAGGATAATTTGGTCATTTGACTAGCGGGATGCCTCTATAAAAGAGAGGATTTTCATTTATTTTTCTCATCATCTTCTCTCTAAAACTCTCTTAATCTCTCTTATGAAATATTATCATGAGGCAAAAACAAAAATAAAAAATAATTTTTTATTTTTAAAGCTTAAACTATAAATTTTCTCTAACTTTTGATTTTTGGACGTCTAGAGCATAAATTGATTGTTTATGTATCACAGTACGCTGACAGATGATACTTGGCAAATGTTCAAAGAAGTTGTTTCTTTTATTTCATTTGAAGATTCACACACTGGTGTGAATGTTGCAAAGTTAATAATTGAAGAATTTTCAAAATTAGAAATTGCTGAAAAATATCCACTTTCACTAGATAATACAAGCAATAATAATGTATTTGTAAATCATATTAAATCATCTTTGCTATTGCCAGTCTAGGGTGATATTTCATATTAGATGCATGTGTCATATTTTGAATCTGATTATCACTACTAGAAAATGGATTATTGCCTATGGATATTTAGCGACGGAATTTTCCGTCGCTATAACAGAACTTATAGCGACGGAATTTCCGTCGCTATTTATCCGTAGGCAAACAACTTTATAGCGACGGAAAATTATTTGTTAGCGACGAAAAATTTCCGTCGCTAAATTATTAGCGACAATATTAAATTCCGTCGCTAAATCCACTATAGCGACGGAATTTCCGTCCCCGAAACATTTTTTAGCGACGGAATTATCCGTCGCTAAAACGTTTCGGTGGGAAAAAAATTTTGGGCGCGGGCGCCCAAAATTTTGGGCACCCGCGCCCATTTTTACCGAAACCAACCCCCCCTTCTCTCCGAACCCGAGAACCCCCCCCCCCCCCCCCTCTCTTTCCCCCTCTCTCTCTCCCAGCTCCCGACCCCCCAAACCTCCCCTCCTTTGCCGCAGCCTTCGCAGCCGCCTTCGTCGCACATCAGACCCGCCACCCCCCTCTCTTTCTCCCTCTCTCTCGATCTCCCAGACCCGCGCCCCCCCTCTCTATCCGCCGCCGTCAGGTGGAGCCGCCGCCGCCGCCGTCGATCTCTCTCCCCCCTCTCTCTCAAGGTACCCCCTTCTCATCCCCCCTCAATCTTATTTATAGTTTAATTTTTGCAAAACCCAATAATTATGGAAAAATCAAAACCCTAATAATAAATTAAGATTATAGTTATATAGTTTAATTTTTGTAATATCCAAAAATTATGGAAAAATCAAACCCTAATAAAAAATATTCATATTGTTAAAATTATAATATAAAAAAAATTAGGGTTAGGGTTAGGGTTAGGGTTAGGGTTAGGGGTTAGTGGTTAGGGTTAGGGTTAGGGTTAGGGGAGGGTTAGGGTTAGGGTTAGGGTTAGGGTTAGGGGAGGGTGAAGGTGAGGGTGAGGGTTATGGTTAGGTGAGGGTGAGCGTAGGGGTCATATTGTTAAAATTATAATATAAAAAAAAATTAGGGTTAGGGTTAGGGGTTAGTGGTTAGGGTTAGGGTTAGGGGAGGGTGAGGGTGAGGGTTAGGGTTAGGGGTTAGGGTTAGGGGTTAGGGTTAGGGGAGGGTTAGGGTTAGGGTTAGGGGAGGGTGAAGTTGAGGGTGAGGGTTATGGTTAGGTGAGGGTGAGCGTAGGGGTGAGGGTTAGGGTTAGATGAGGGTTAGGGTTATGTGAGGGTGAGTGTGGGGGTGATGGTGAGGTTGAGGGTTAGGGTTAGGGTTGGTGTAGGGGTGAGGGTGGGGGTGATGCTGAGGGTTAGGGTTAGGGTTAGGGTTAGGGTGGGGGTGGGGGTGAGGTTGAGGTTGAGGTTGAGGTTGAGGGTTAGGTTTAGGGTTAGGGTTAGGGGATGGTGAATGTGAGGTTTAGGGTTAGGGTTAGGGTGATGGTTACAATGAGGGTGAGGTGATTGTGTGGGGTTATCGTAACTATTATATCGCTAATTACATAGAAATTGCACACACTGTACACTCATATTTTCGAGCCGTAGAATACCCCGTCCAATAAATACTATATATAATCTCTTTATTTACTTGTCACATACGCATACAGGATTGTTGGCGGCGCTTACTCGTTCTCCGTGTACTATAGTGTACTCCGAGAACGAATTGGGATCCTCTCCTAATGAATCCTCTTCTAATACCTACTAATAAGAAGATCTTGGCCGATCTTATCCGTATCTCCCGCCTATTTTTGTGCATGAGGAGATCTTGGCCTTTGATTGATAAATCAAAGGCCAAGATCTCATTAGGAGATATTAGGAACCCTCTCATTAGTAGAGGATCCGGATCCGATTAAGTACAGCGGGTAGGTGCTGCCGAAATTTTGACGAAATAAAAGTACACTTGAACACACGTAAATACATATACACGCTACGTTTACATACCTAATGGGATAGAAGCCTTCCTCTGATAGCCGATCACACACACTTGTCCTATAACTTAAAATGATATATGTAGGGATATGCTCACTTCCATTAATTTTTAAATTCTAGATGCGGACAATTCCTGGCAAATCGTTCATGGGCATACCACGTGATCGAAGGCATCTAGACACTCGATACAAGGATGGGATAGAAGCTTTCTTAGCCTACTCTGACACCAACCCTCTACGATCACTCAGCGGGTTGATTTTTTGTCCTTGTAAGAATTGTAGGAATGATAAAATGCTCACTAGGAGTGACGTAAGTTTCCATCTGTCAATCAATGGATTTGATAGCTCTTATGTATTTTGGAGTCATCACGGTGAAGGCGTCCCGGTGATGCAATTAGAGGAAGAGTTTACTGATGTCGACAATCCGACAATTGACACAACTGATATGTTGGAAGATATTCTTACCGTGCCGTCTTCGAGTGATGTTAACACTACTGATATGTTTCAAGATGTAGCCCGATTGATGAGACTTGTTGAAGAAAACGAGTCACCGTTATACGAGGGTTGCACCGAGTTCACAAGGCTTTCTTTTATGCTGAGGCTTCTTCATATCCAAATACTCAGTGGGATGGCTGTTACACATTTCGATATGTTATTAGACTTGCTCAGGAAAGTCATTCCAGGCGGCGAGAAGAGCATCCCCACAACTTATTATGAAGCTCACAAGATTGTTGATACCCTGGGTCTTGATTACAAAAAGATAGACGCCTGTCCTAATGACTGCATCTTGTACAATAAGGATAATGAAGGTCTAGAGGAATGTCCGACGTGTCATGTATCACGCTGGAAAAAACATACGGGCACATCTGAAGGCATATCATCCAATAAACAGAGCAGAATCCCTGTGAAGGTTCTCCGATATTTTCTAATTATTCCTAGGCTGCAGAGGTTTTATATGTCTGCCGAGCTGGCTGAGAATATGCGATGGCATTCGACCGATCGTAAAGAGGACGAGAAATTGAGACATCCTGCTGATGGTGAGGCATGGAAGCACATCGATCGTATATACCCTGACTTTGGTAAGGAGTCTCGGAATATTAGGCTGGGGCTTGCTAGCGACGGATTTAATCCGTTTGGAGTAATGAGCTCTGCTTGGTCTACCTGGCCAGTGTTGCTGACACCGTACAACCTGCCGCCGTCGATGTGCATGAAGCAGCCATACATGATACTGTCACTCTTGATTCCTGGAAGATATTCTCCTGGAAATAACATTGATGTTTTCCTCCAACCATTAATTGACGACTTGAAGCTTCTCTGGGATGAAGGCGTCAGCACTTACGATGCTTATGGTAAGGAGGCTTTCCGTATGCGTGCAATGGTCATGTGGACAATTAATGACTTTCCAGCATATGCTAACTTGTCTGGATGGTCGACGAAGGGTCAGATTGCTTGTCCGGTTTGCATGTCAGATTATGAGGGAAAGTTCCTGAAATACAGCCGCAAGTTCTGTTATTGGCAACACAGAAGATGATTACCTACAGGGCACAAGTTCAGAAAGTTAGTAGGAAAGTTCGACGGCAATCCAGAAAACAGACCGGCACCACCAAGGCTGACCGGGGAAGAAATATTTGAGCTTCTACATCCTCTACCTAAAAAAATATTTGGAAAGAAAAGATTCAACAAAGAAAATCCATTTGGGGTTAGGAGAAAAATATTGAAGCAAAATTGGAAGGGAAGGGGAAAGGGTAAGCAAACAAGGATGGGAAATAAACCTCGCACTGTCCAATCGCATGTGCGTGTCTCTAAGGGTACTGAACTTCCACATGGATGGTCAAAATTCAGCATATTTTATCAATTGCCATATTGGAGAAGTTTAAAAATACGTCACAACTTGGATGTCATGCACATCGAGAAGAACATATGCGAGAATCTCTTGAACACTTTGTTGCAGGATGGGAAAAAAAATCAAAAGATGACTTAAGGGCACGTCAAGACCTAGCAGAATTGAACATCCGTCCCGAACTGCAAGCTATAGATAAGGGTGACGGAAAGTTTGTACTCCCAGCCTCCCGTGTCACACTGTCGAAGGATGAGATCCATAATATGTGTTTATTTCTAAAGTCCGTGAAGACACCGGATGGTTATGCTTCAAACATTTAAACTATTTGTTTCTTTTCTTAAAGGTTGACCGACGTATTACGAATGGGGTTAACCTGCCTGAAAAAATATGTTTATATGCCAGAGGTCCTTCTAACGTGGTAAAGCGTTATGGAGGCTACTGTATCAACGGCTTTAGGTTTAACACCATCGGTTTCGAAGAGAGACGACAAACGCAAAATAGCGGTGTGTTCTGCTCCTTCTCGCAACTGTCATACGCTAGTTCAAAAGATCTAAATCCGATACAAGGTGAAATCTATTGCTACGGTCAAGTAGAAGACATTGTGGAGATTTTCTATGGGATTAATAATGAAGTCAGACATGTGATGTTTAAGGTTCGTTGAAGTGAGCTGAAAAAGGCGAATGATGACTACGGTTACACACTCGTTAATCTTAACAAGGAAATATATCAGAATGAAAAGTACATGTTAGCTGCTCACGCAAAACAGTGCTTTTATGTCAAAGATATAATGAAAAATGACGAATGGGTTGTCCTTAAGAATCCGCCTAGATCCTACATTCATGAAGCCGTGTCTGATGAAGATCATGAAGATGTTATCTTGGCCGACGAAACAGTTGCTGAGTTTTCCTTGACACAAAATAATCTGGTGGATGAAATTGCACTGGCACACCCTGATGTACCTGCGGTTATATGTGAGCCAAGGCGTAAAATCAAAAAACGAGTCCACGGTAGAGTCGATAAAACTATAAGGACAGTCCTTTTGTCGGCCCGCACACGATCGCAGGCTAACCGCACACGGTCGCAGAGTAGAGCCTCAACATCATCATAATAATATAATGCTTGGTTATGATTTAAAAAGAACATTCATGTATCTGTTTGACTGGTTAACATGTATCAGTTTGTGTTATGTATTATAGTATTGCCTTTATATTATCTGTTTGACTGGTTATCAT
>BQKN01066247.1:0-26524 GCA_022839385.1 Asparagus kiusianus
TGGTTTCACCTTGGACTGCAGCCTTGTGTGAACCCAGGGGCGTCACACAAGGCTTGCTTCGCTCTTAAGAATAGCATCCAAACCTTGGTTGAAGCCGGCGTTATAACACTAAACTAAGCCTAATGAGAGCGGCAATACTCCAACAAATATAAGAGTATAAACTGCTCCTTCCGACACTCTGAAGAATATACGAGTATAAACTGCTTCTCAATACTCCAATAGGTATATGAGTCTAAACTGTTTCCTTTCTTTCACGGGAAGTTCCTAGAGAATCTTATATTCTTAAGGATAACCCGAACATGCGACTGAGGACAACGTACTCCTCATTAGACCCAGTTTTGCAAAGAAAGTTGGGGGTGGATAATTCATGTAACGGGAAGTTCCCAGAAGAATGTTAAATGTAATATTCTTAGGGATAACCCGATCATTATGAACAAAGTGATAAATACTAAACTCCCACTGTGATTTTTGAATATTCTTTTGTTGATGACTCACAGTCTTGTACCATAAAATTCCACACCGATCAGACTAATTGACGGTGGGACCATCAAAATTCATTTCGGTTAAATCCACTCAAACTTTCGATGTATCTGTGCACTCAACATCTTCATTGTTAGAGTCCGGACATGGTACCCAGAATTTTAATGTCCTAATCTTCAACGAATTGTCAAACCCCTTTGTGTTAAGTTCTTATCACTTGACACCAAGAATCCACATTGAGTAATCGGTACAAGTCAACACTCCCACTGTGATTTGTACTCCCACTCCCACTGTCTACCTGGTCAAACCTTCTTACAGTTAGGGCCACAACCAAAATCTCCTCTCGATTCCTCCAATGAACGAGAGGTCCAGAAATTAAGCGATCAAACCATCCTACAGTTAGGATCGTCTCAAAACTCCCACTCGGTCAAACCTTCCTACAGTTAGGACCACAACCAAAATCTCATCTCGATTCCTTCAATAAACGAGAGGTCCATTTTCAAATTGAGTGATCAAACCTATAAAAGTTAGGGTCGCCTCAGTTCCCCCCTCTCGATCAAAACCGTAAAACGATTATGGCGAAACCCGGGATTCCTTTTCGATAAACGAAAAGCTCTCATCCTCTTTCCCCTTCGGTCAAACCTATAAAAGTTAGGACTGAAGTCGGAATTTCATCTTTAGATCAGGTAACCAATACTATAAAAGTTAGGGTTATCTAAATCTATTCGATTCTCAAAGTAGAGATCCCACTCTTAGTTTCACCTTGTTCGGATTCTCGAAGTGGAGATCTCACTTGAAGTTTCCTTCGCAACTGGAAATAGAATATAAAATTCTTCCTTTCCAGTATCAGGTTCGTCTTTACCCCAAGAGAAGACACCACCTTTTCAATTCTCATAATCCGTGTTTCACACACACGGGGAATTTTATCCTGAATCCTAAGTAAGGATTAGTCAACGCCTAACACTCGTTGCCGGTTTAGTCTTTCACCGAGTGAAAAAAACACCAGAATCCAAGTTTAGGGAAGGTTATCCCGAAATCTAAGTAGGGATAAGTCAGCGCCAAACACGCGTTGCCGGTTAGTCTTTTGCCCTAAAAAGACAAAAGCACACATATTCGATATTGTGGCAGGTTGTTATTCATAACTCCAAATCTGCGCCTTACATGCGCGGGGAATTTTATCCCGAATCCTAAGAAGGGATAAGTCAACGCCTAACACGTATTGCCGATTTAGTCTTTCACCGAGTGAAAAAAAAACACCAGAATCCAAGTCTGGGGAAGGTTATTCCGAAGCCTAAGTAGGGATAAGTCAGTGCCAAACACGCGTTACCGGTTAGTCTTTTGCCGTAAAAAGAACAAAAGCCCACGTATTCGATATTGTGGCAGGTTGTTATTCATAACACCAAAATCCGCGCCTTACACGTGCGGAGAATTTTATCCCAAATCCTAAGAATGGATAAGTCAACGCCTAACACGCGTTGCCGGTTTAATCTTTCACCGATTGAAGAAGACACCAGAATCCAAATCTGGGGACTTTTATCCCGAAACCTAAGAAGGGATGAGTCAGCGCCTAACACGCGTTGCCGGGTAGTCTATTCCCGTAAGAAAGACGAAGTCTACGTATTCAATATCGCAGCACTAAGAGAGTTAACTCTCTTAGCACAACATCACATACGGAACGGACTTAAACAATCCGCATACAAGCCCGATTCAAACGGTAATCGGTAAAGACATGTCAAATCCGTTGAAGGCTGAGGATTTGCCAAAAATCCTAAGTCTACGTCTGATACACGTCGTTGTTTAGTCTTTTCACAGGAGAAAGATGAAGTCTACGTATTCAATATCGTAGCACTAAAAGAATTAACTCTTTTAGCACAACGTTACGTGCAGAACGGATTTAAACAATCTGCATGCTAGCCCGACTCAAACGGTAGTCGGTAAAGGCTAATCAAACCCGTTGATGGCTGAGAATTTGCCAAAAATTCTATAAATACGAGTCATTGACGTATCAGCTTCATTAGTTGGTCTTGTGACTTGAGCATCCAACGATTTCGGGATAAGATCTATATCTGCAGACGAAACAACTTTAATAGTTGGTCCTGCAGCCCAAAATTTAGGGCCACCACGCTCTAATGCCTTAAGAGCTTAAACTGTGTAGACTCTAGCAAACGTACGAGTATAAGCTGTGTAAACACCAGTCAATGTGTTGCGATGAAAACCAACGCATGTCGATGTAAAACCCTAAAGTTAACGCCGGTCAACGCATTATAATAAAACTCAATGCCGGATGACACATTACAGTAAAGGTCGATGCCAGTCAACACATCGATAATTTCACCAAAATAAGGCAAAGGATGATTCTAAGGAGTTCAATCGGATTTAGATATGAATTTCAGACGAAGATGATCAGTTCAAAGTCAACTCAATGAGACGAGCTAAATTCAAAAACTTACGCATCAACTTCAGTTCAAGATTTCGACAACGGTCAGACGATAAACACAGTGCCAGATGAACTTCATCTATTCGACAAAATACTGAATGGACTGAAGGCTGAAGAAGTCAAGAATTGAAATAGTTCATAGGTCCCTCTACGAAATTGAGGAAATGGCTTATCTTATCCAAAGCATTCCAGACTCCTCTATAAAAGAATGAGTCTGAAATACTTTGGAGGGGGTATCTGTAGGCGTCTAAAAATACCTATAGGTATCCGTACACAGCTCGAAACAGAGAGAAAATGACGAACGTCGATATCCGAGTCTAAAAGGATTATCTGACGCCGACAAGCGCATAAAACAAACGGCGAACCGAGTGGCCTGCGCGCTCAACAGTCAGCTCGCGTGCGCCAATCAGCTCGCACGCGTCAATCATCACGCGTGCGTTAATCAACTCGCGCACGTCAATTAACGCGCGCCCAACAATCAGCTCGCGCACGTCAATCAACGCACACTCGTCAATCAACTCATGCGGAGCTTACAAGTTAACGAAATGACAAAATACTCATAAACAATGCATGCAAGTCAACAAGACGATCAAATACGCAAAACGGTGAAAAATACAAGTCTAGGAGGAAAAAACACCAAAGGCCAAAAAGCGCGCACGCGGTTCGACCCGCGCAAGCGCGGGTCGGATCGTGCCGCCCCGCACCCCCCAGGGTTGTTTCGACTTCCAGACGTGTTTTCGACGGTTTTGAGCGGTTTTCTCGGGATTTATCTGTTCCAGTGATTTCCAACTGACTTGATATTATCTATAAACGTGGTTTGGCCGTTATTAACAGAAGATAAGGTCAAATCCCTCATTCTTATCCGAAAACCCCCAACCGAAACCTATAAATATAAGCATGTGGGCTCATTTCACAGGGATGGACATCAAGAGGGCGAAACGCTGCCGAATTGGAGAGTGGAGCACGAATTTCAGAGGGCAAGTCAGATCCCGGTGAACTTCAGCATAAATAGGAAGGCTTTCAAAGGATCTGAACCAGTATTCCCCCATCCGTTCCTTGAGATTAGGCTTGGCCTTAATCTTGAGAAGAGCTACTGATTTCGCTTGGTCGATTTCAACGCTTCAAGCAAATACCCCCTTGGTGAGGTAGAAGCTCCGTCAATTTTCAGTCAATCGGATCCGATCCGTAGTCGTCCACGGATAAACCCCGGCACAGGCGAAGAACCTGCGTAAGCAAGAGACGATAAACGAATCTTGTGTTTATTTTCAAGAGAGTTATAATTTTTATTTTCGTTATTTGAATTCATTTGTAAACGACTAAAGTTTTAATGAAATCAATGATGAAGGCGACTTTCGACGAAAACAAGTACTGCCTCCACCTTTGCTGGGTCTACAGAAATACCCTACTTAATGATTACATAGCCTAAAAATCTGACTTCAGAAAGCCAAAACTCGTATTTGCTGAACTTGGCATATAATTGATGCTCCTGCAAGGTTTGTAATGCCAATCGAAGATGCTGCTCATGCTCTGCCTCTGATCTCGGATAGAGAATAATATCATCGATGAATACGATCATGAATTTGTCCAAATATGGACGAAAAATCCAGTTCATCAAATCTATAAATACATCGGGTGCCTAGGTCATCCTAAATGACATGACAAGAAACTCGAAGGACCCATATCGAGTCAAAAAGGCAATTTTAGAAATATCCATCTCTCAAATCCGCAACTGATGATAGCCAGAACGAAGATCAATCTTCGAGAAATACTACGCTCCATGTAGCTGGTCGAACAAGTCGTCAATCCTCGATAGTAGATACCGATTCTGGATAGTGACCTTGTTCAACTCATTATAATCTATACAAAGGCGCATACTACCATCCTTCTCCTTCACAAAGAGAACCATAGCTCCCCACAGAGAATGACTCCGGTGAATAAAGCCCTGAGATAATAACTCATCTAGTTGAGTCTGTAGCTCCCTCATCTCAGTAGGTGTCATACGATAGGGTGCTCGGGATATCGGTGTTTTGCCCGGCTGCAACTCGATGCAGAACTCAACCTCTTTCACAGAAGGTAACCCAGGTATGTCCTGAAAAACATCTTGATAATCTGTGACAACTCTAGTCTCTTATAAATCGGCACTCTGATCCCTCAGCATCACCTCCTCAATGTACGTCTGAAATGACTCTGCAAACTGGTTACCCTGTGAGGTCGCTACTATCAACTCAAACTCATTGGACTCTTGCAAGCTGGCTGTTTTAGAAAAATAGTCGATACTAACATGGTAGGATTATAGCTAATCCATACTGAGAATGACGTTGAACTCCGACATCTAAAAAACTATCAGATCAAAAATAAACTCGAACTTATCTATACTGATGACGCATCTCCTACAGATACTCTCAATAGGGATACCTCCCCTAAAGGAATAAAGATGGATAACGGAAAGTCTAAGAGATGCGCAACTAGCTAAAACCTATCCATGAAAGTATGAGAGATAAAAGAAGTGTTCTGCCTGTTTGCTGATAGCAAGAGTTTCTCCTTCAGCAATGTCATCATCAGAATTTGCAGTTGACTCCCAATATGATGCAGACCTGTGCTGACATAGTAAAAGACAAGTGGTCAAGAAGTACAATTTTTGTGATTTAAGGAATCGTTATGGAAGATATCATTCAGCAATACAAAATTCTACATTTGAACTCAAATGGTACCAGAGTAATCCACGTTCAAAAGGGATCAATTGTTAACATAACTTTCTCAATTTCCAAGATGGTATAGAGTAATCCAGGTTCAAAAGGGATCAATTGTTAATACAACATTCTACATTTCCAAGATGGTACTAGAGTAGCCCAAATTCAATCCTCGCTGTTGTCCGATGGTTAAAGTGGATTAACGGGAAAAAAATCATATTGCGTCATTCTAGCCTTCGACACATGAAAAGAGCACTTACTCTGCGAGGGCATATTAGAGTATAAAACTATAACTTCCAGCACACATATCACAACTCTAACGTATTGGTGCAATGGGAGGTTCTTTTATGACGTACAATTTTCTTGAGTAAACATTGTAACCATTTTTGTACATTGTAAATATTAGGATGTAGCATGGTTTAAGGATTTGTCCAAATGGCATCAGCGGAATATAAAATATGTGAATCATATGCTATTCATAAGCTATCATTCCATGATATAATTAGTGATACAATTGAGTATGCAATTAATTCATAAATATCGGAAGTGCATATCAATCATATACTTCACTTTGGATCTATAGATATCTTGTTTAGGTTGTTGATGAACAACCAGACCCAAAACTCAGCCAATGTGAGAGACGACAGTCAACATTGGCCTACCCTATCTAAATTACAATGCATGTAGATGCGCTTGATGTTGGAAATTCGAGCTAAATACATGCAAAATACGCAACGGAAGACTGTATGTATAATAATACTAAACATGTAGAGAGCATGAAAAACAAGCTAGGACCATCCTAATTAAATCTAACATGATCCCTATAAAAAAAGAGAGCAATCAAGAGCTTTGAATGCTTACTTTCATAGCATGATTCAATGGTAGATCGAACAACCCCTAGCTCGTTCTCCTTGTTGTTGTAAACCTCCTTGTAGTGGATCTTCAAGTCTTCAAATGAGCTTGATAAAATCGGAGTCTTCTTAAGACACAAGGCAAGATATCCACCCCGGGGTACTATAAAATCCTACTACATCCTCTTACTCAATGATTGCTAGAGTTTAGTAAGAGGATAGCTCTCTTTTATTCTCTTATGGAAAAAAAACCACTTAGCCAATTTTTCATTAACATTTCCATAAGAAAGAGAACTCATATATATACAGTGAGATATGTCATGACTCATCTCATGAGTCATGTCATGAGTCATCTAAATGTAATGATTCCTTTCTGAGTCATACAATGACTCATCTCATGAGTCATGTAAAGAGTCATAGAGAATCAAAACTATGTGCTAAAACCATGTGCCCAAACCATACCACCTTAATGACTCATGTCATGACTCATTAATCAAGGTATAATAAAGTGTGTATTTTATAAATAAAAATACTACATCAATACGGTGTTTCATAAATACGGTATTATGTAATTTTTCCAATCATTAACTAATAAGTCATCATATGACCCAAAAAATCAATGAGTTGACCAAAAGTCAACCAATTGACTAAAAGTTAACTGTATGGGAAAAATACTGAAATTCATTTCTTAAGCACATAGCATTCTGATTTTACCGATACATATAACTGTTTATGTGTATCCGGTAAAAATCATATATGCGTATCAATCATACGCATTAACTCTATAAATTATATTTCATATGATTCAAGTACGCGCTTGGTGTGACTCTAGGGCCCAACTTAAGACTCGACAGTGGATCATATCCATAAGTATAACAGAGGTGCTAACATATCCATAAGTATAACAGAGGTGCTAGCTACACATGACTGCCTAGGTATAAGTTATGATAAACGTCTGCAAGATGCTTACACAATTTTATCAGGACCACTCAGTGATAATACCATACAGTCCAGTCTCTTCGTCAAACCATATCAAACTATAGAGCCTAGGGTATGGAAAACTATCAAACCCTAATAGCTCGATTAGTGTTTGTTGATATTAAACTCATAACATTTAAGATCAAACTGATACTCAGTTAATCTTATTTACCTTGGCCAAGGATTTCTAGGCTATAGTTATATCAAATAATCTTATGACATCAACCCCCTTATCCTGGGAGAGACGAATCCCATCTTGGCATCTTAATATCTATTTATGTCTCGAGATGCACCCAACAAGAAGCGTTATACACAACTCAATGAGAACTGTAGTTAGGTAAAAGTCTAAGTACACATATACTGACATGTAAGATATTACACTGATGCCTCAGGTCAAGAGCTACTTTGTACTATATCACTTTAGAACTTCTATTTGACAGTTAAGTATAATTACCAACTAGACGTTCTCAATGAGTCGTTCAATCAACTCATTCACTAATGAGTCACATGTATACTATATCTTGATGTATCACATCAATGATCCAAGAGGTGGATCATCATCCTACCAAATGATAAATAGAGTATACACGAGTCTTCCCAAAGTGATGAAGTCTCATTTCAACACTTCATCGACTAGGAATATTTTAGAATATACGTTTGCGACAAATCAGATCTCTTCATTACGATTATATCTGAAATGTCTGATAGTCTAGTATCATTCTAAGGACTTTATCTATATTAAAATATCAGATAAATACTGACCAAAATAGTATGCTATCATTTTGATTTTTGAACAAGGATGTTATATTCATATAGGTCCTGCTACAATATACAATTATTGCCTGTAGAGCACCTGTATCTAACACTTGAGTGTTCAAAATTGGAGCAACTGAATTCGAGTGAAATCATTGTGTTTGTGAGAGGAGAATAGCCAAGGAAGTACTTGGCCTAAAAGGTTATGCCTTTCTCCCAAGTCGTATTTGGAGCAATTCCCATATGTCAGATAAGATTGACAAGCTCAAAATAGCACAAACTTCACCCTAACCCTAAACCTTGTCAGCTTCCACAGGGGCTAGATTGGCTCTGTTCGGGTAAGTAAACTTGCATGGCAAAATCCTGATTTGAGGTTGCATGCAGCAACAACGTGAATTTAGTAACTCCTCTCTCTGGAATATCATGTCTTCTTGATTTGCTGCACTATTTTTTATCTTGCAACATCCTCTCGAATGAGCACATAATAACCAGGACTAACCACCATTTATCAGAAATGTAAAAATTTTAGCTGTAGCCAAGAATATGCACATAAAATATAGAAGTTGTTGCCAACATACTCTGCTACAATTAATCTAAAAGAATGAGAACATGTAGACATATGACATAATAGAGTATGCAAAGCTAACTGGCATATATAGGTTTTCCCTTTCCTTTTATAGGAACCCGCTAAACAAATATCTAACTGCTTTTGCACCTAAAAGGCACGACGCAGATATATATAAGACCTTATTATAGCTCAAAATCCAGTTATTCTCTACTATAATGTTTCTCAACATCCACTTATTCTCTACTATAATGTTATACTATGATCTAGGGCAGACTCTTGTCAACTGTGATGGGATAAGCTAAAAGACACCTAAATCGTATATATCAATACAAATGTAAAATTTGAAAATGCTTTAGACGGCAACGATGAACTTCATAATCTAGAGAACACAAATAATAAGAAAAGCTTCAAGAAGGAAAAATGATCGGAATGAGTTGAAGATTCAAAGAACAAAAAGTGTAGATCACAGGTAAGGTATATGAAATCTAGATGACACCTGAGTTAAACACGTTCAGAACTATATACTTTTCCCCCCATTCAATAATATAAAAAGGTGAATGAAAGGAATAGAGCTGCTTTCTTTATGAAGGATGCAAAGATAATTAGTAAAACAAAGAGCAATCAGAAAAAAGCAATGACTTCCTTAGCTAGCTTGTAGCTGACAGTTACATCTGAAACTATCAAATATTAGGAATCTAAAACACTCGTAGTTGTTGAAAAACACTACATAGATTACTTTGTGAAATGAAAGCAAGCATACTTTTTCAAAGTTTCAAGTCTAAATTACTTTAAAATTTGGTTCCATAAAATTTACAAATAGTTTAAAAGCAAAAGAACTTAAGGGCTCGAATTGTGTGTTGAGTACTTATAGAAGTTATGGTCACTGATCGTGTGCCATAAAGAGGTAAGCATGAGTACTAGAGGAGAAGTCATAACTGAGAAAGGAAACATTGTTAGAACAACAATGAGCACAAAGACATCAAGTTTAAGTGTACCTTAAATTTTGTTGGCTCGGCCAGTTCAAATAGCAATGCATCCCCAACTTCTAAATTATGAGCTGTCACGAAACGTCTCCACCCACCTTGAAGCCCACCACAAGGTCTAATATAACTGGCATAGTGTTCTATACCCTCTTCATCTTCTAATACCATTCTCACCTGATCCTAAGTACAATTGTTCTCCTCGCAAAACTTCAGTGAAAAAACTTAACAAAATAAATTTTGCAAATGTAAGTCCTAATAGAATACATCGGTTAATTTCTATGTCTTTTAATTATTTCTAATTTACAATCCAAAAGCTGGTGGTCTCACATGTGAGCGCATCATATATAGATTTAAAAAATGAGGGGTGATTAGAGTTCAATTTTCTTAGCAGTTTGATGCAGGACATCTAGAGGATCGTATTAGTTAGGATTTTTTTAAGAAGATAAAAAGGATTGTAATGTTTCATTTAGGGAAAAGAAAATTGATGAATAAAATATGAGTTGTGCGTGAAGCCATATTTTTTGATTAGGCGTCCGTGTGTGAAACCGGCATTTTTAATTGTTTTTAGAGGTTAGATACTGCGAGTGAATCCCCTTTAGCTTATTTATCTTTTATCTTTCTTTATTTAGTCTTTTACTGACAAAAGAATTAAAAAAGTGAGAAGTTATTGTTCATGGATACTGTTCACCCGAGCATATTCACCATTACTTGCGTTACGCATCGTTTGGTTTCAGAGCAAAAAATCCATCTTCTTCTTCTTCTTCTTCTCTCCAAGCAAAAAAAATGGATCTACTTCATGATCTCCATTCATCACCGAAGTAAAAGCTTGAGCCCAAGCAAGATTAAAAAGCCTTTGTGATGATACTGTAGAATTGGAGGCGAAGGCGACGAAGCTCAGAAAAATTAAAGTAGAAAACATTTTGGATGATGCACGATCGACTGTGAGTGGAGCTGCGGTCGACCGTGAACGTGCACGCAGCCTGAAAAAGTCTCTGGACTTTTTTCGGTCGACCGCGAGACCCTGTAGTGCAATTTTGGTTTATGTCGTTTTCACGGTCGATCACAACTGTCGCGACGGTCAACCGCGATGCGGTTTTGGGTCTGGGTTTGGTTTCCTATTCTGATTAGGATTGCTGTTTGATATAATAACAACCACGTTTTTTAGGGTTTTAATGTTGATTGATTGGGTAGCTTGAAGGTGATTTTAAGCACAGAAAAAAGAGATCTTTCTGAGCAATTGTTTGAGGGTTTAATTTTGAGAGATTTGTTTGAGAGATTAGTTGAGTGATCTTGTAATCTCTACTTTATACTCTCTTTCTCTATAGTGAAAATCATCGCTTCTTGCCTCGTGGACGTAGGGAATTTACCGAACCACGTTAAACTTTTGTGTTTGAGTTTGTGTCGTTATATTTGGATTGTTTGGTCTTTCTCTCACGACGTTTGTGTTTGTTCCGTCGCGCACAACAAGTGGTATCAGAGCCAAACAAGTGGTATCAGAGATCGGGCTACGCTTGGGCAATTTGGAGTAGATAACTTTAGAAGTTCGTCTAGGACTTTGTTTGTTGATAAAGGTAAGATCTTTTTTTGTAAATACTATCTTTTTTCAGTCTTTGGATCTATTCTTCGTTTGTTCCGCTTTTGTTGTTTGGTGCTTTAAAGAATTATGGCCAGGAAAGAAGTTGTGGAGGATACTTTAGGTGTGAAGACCGTCCAAAGTGAGAATATTCACTCTATAAAGATAGACGTGGAGAAGTTTAATAGCACTAACAATTTTAGACTTTGGCGATGCGAAGTCTTGGATGCACTAAACGCACAAAATTTGGAGGATACTTTGAAGTTGGATGGCATGCCAGATGATATTGATGAGAAGGTTTGAAAAAATATAAATAGAACGGCATGTGATGTGATTAGGTCTTGTTTGACACAAGATTTGAAGTATGATGTGATCAATAAGACTTCAGCTAAAAAGATTTAGGAGATCTTTAAGAGCAAGTATTTGACCAAGAGTGTGGAGAATCGATTGCATTTGAAGATGAGACTTTATCGATTCCAATTGAAGAAAGCAACCTCCATTGGTGATCACATAAACCACAACACGAAGCTTCTTACAGATTTAGCAAATATAGATGTGATGATTGAAGATGAGGATAATGCGTTGTTGTTGTTAAGTTCCTTACCCGACGAGGAATATGAGACCTTCGTCCTTACTCTTATTAATGGGAAGGCATCTCTTTCGTATAGTAAAGTCACCGCTACACTTGTGAATTATCAGTTTCGAAAGAAGGATAAGGAGACTTTGAATAAGACAGTAACGGAAGCATTGGTCGCAAGAGGGAAGAATTTAGATCGAAAGATTTGGAAGTCACAGTCTAAAGTACGACATCCTATAGTTGAAAAAGATCAGTGTGCTTGGTGCAAGAAGACTGGTCATTAGAAGAAAGATTGTCCAAAACTCGATGAATGGATGAAGAATAAGCAGAAGAAAAAAGGAAAGCAACCATCATCAGAAGCAAACATCGTTATATCGAATGGTAATATTTTTGATTCTTCTATTTATTCGCTTTCTATCAGTCCTACAAGTAGCTATTCGGAGGAATTCGAGTGGATGTTGGATAGTGGTGCGACCTATCATGTGTGTTCTAGAAGAAAATGGTTCTCCGGTTTTGAGAAGTTAGATAGTAGTGTGATATATATAGGTGACAACCGTGCATGTCAGATCCTTGGGATAGGAAGAATTCGCATCAAGATGTTTGATGGGACAGTTAGAGAGTTACATGATGTGAGATATGTTCCTTCCTTGAGAAAGAACTTGATCTCAATTGGAGCTTTGGTTGGAGAGGGTCTGAAGGTTCGTGTTGAGGACATGGTTCTCAAGATCGTGGAAGACTCTTTGATTGTGATGAAGGGTGTCAGAAGGAATAACCTATACTATTTGATTAGAAGTTCGATGACAGGTGGAGAGCTGGTGATTTCTGTTAATTCGACTAGACTACGGTATTTAGGGCTTTGTCATTCTAGTATTGATTTGGATGAGTGCATCAACCTGCAACTTGAAATCCAGTGAACACTTTGATGTAAGCGAGAAGACCGTGGTGAAGTTTGACACCTCTATTCACCGCACGGAGGGTCTTTCAGATGGAGTTCACGTGAATGTTGTCAATTTAGGTTTTGTTCTCAATATACTCCTTATGAGAGTTGCTCACTTTATATAGAAGTTGTCGGGCTAATTACAAGGCTGAAAATCAGCCAATACACGGGACTATGCAAGGTAAGAATAAACGCCTATCAATTCTATGCATATATACAATATACTCTTCTATATATGGCTAGATTAAAAAAAGCAAAGAATATATGCTGCCTTTATAAACTAGGCCAACACATATCCAGTTGTTAATTCTGCTAACATCCCCCCTCAAATTGATGTTGGGCGATCGAGAAGCATCAATTTGTCAATCAAGAACTAATGGCAAGGACGAGAGAGAGCCTTGGTGAAGACATCAGCAGTTTGGTGTTCAGTGGAAATGTGTGGAAGAGTAATTTCTTGGCGAGCAAACGCTTCTCGAATGGAATGACAATCCACTTCAATATGTTTGGTGCGCTCATGAAAAACAGAATTGGCAGTAATCTGAATAGCACTAGTATTATCAACATGAAGAGGAGTAGGAGTAAGTTGTGGAACACTAAGTTCACCTAATAACCCCCGAAGCCATACAATTTCAGAACAGGCAGACGACATAGCCTGATATTCAGACTCGGTGGATGACTTCGAGACAAGATCCTGCTTCTTACTCTTCTAAGAAATGAGGGCATCGCCAAGAAACATACACCAACCCGTAACAGAACAACGAGTATCCGCACAACCAACCCAGTCGGCATCACTAAAGCCCTTCAAATGTAAAGAATTCCCTGAGGGAAAAAACAAGCTGCGACCAGATGTCCCTTTTAGATATCGAAGAAGACGATGGATAGCGGCCAAATGTGTCTAGCATGGAGCCTGCATAAACTGACTGACCTGCTGAACAGCAAACGAGATATCAAGTCAAGTAATGGTCAAATAATTCAAAAAGCCCACTAGCTGCCGATACATTGAAGGATCAGATAAGGGATCACCATCCGCCTGACGCAGCTTCAAATTGACCTCTATAGGTGTAAGAACTGAATTTCCGTCTTGAAAACCTACTAAAGAAAGAAGTTCTTGGGTGTACTTATGCTGATGTAAGAGCGTGCCATTCGGATAATAGTGAACCTCAAGTCCAAGAAAATACTGCAATGGACCAAGATCTTTCACATGAAACGAAGATTTGAGGTGCTGTTGGAGTTGCTCAATTAATTGGAGATCAGATCCAGTAATCACAATATCATCGACATACACAAGTATGATGATTCCAATGGTAGTCTTGCGAAAGAAGGGAGAGGAGTCATACTGACTCTGAGTAAAAGTGAAATCCAGTAGAGTAGTATGAAACTTCTCAAACCATGCCCGCGATACCTGCTTCAAAACAAAGACCTCTTTAAGCGACAAACCTCAACAGAAGAGGAAAGAAACAAGCTAGGAGGAGGAGACATAAATATTTTTTCCTTCAGAACACCATGTAGAAACGCATTCTTCACATCCATCTGGCGAAGTGACCATCCTTTCGAAACAGCAATGGCCATAACAGTGTGGACAGTAGTCATTTTGGCCACAGGCGAATGTTTCCTCATAATCAAGTTCATACTCCTGCCGATTCCCGAGTGCCACCAGACGAGCTTTATGTCTTTCGATAGAGCCATCAGCATGTAGCTTGATGGTATAGACCCATTTGCACCCAATAAGCTTAACTCCAGCATGACAAGAAATGATGTCCCAAGTGTGATTGTCCTGAAGAGCCTAAATTTCGTCCTTCATAGCTTGGCGCCAACACTCTTGAGTAGAAGCCTGAGAATAAGACTTAGGTACAAAAGTAGTATCAAGAGTAGCCTGAAGAGTGGATGAAGAAAAACCATACCAATCTGGTGGCTAGGAAACCCTAGTAGACCGGCGTAGCTCATGCAAGATAGGATCATGTGGCGGTTCAGAGGAAGGAAGAGGCAGTGGGCGATGTCGCTGATACACAAGATCGGGCTTAAAACGAGATGGAGTACTAGACACATCATCAAAAGCAGGAAGTGAAATAGAAGAAGAAACAAGATTGGTACGAGATGGAAAGAAATATTGATTTTTGAAA
Source organism: Asparagus kiusianus (assembly GCA_022839385.1). NCBI lineage: Eukaryota > Viridiplantae > Streptophyta > Magnoliopsida > Asparagales > Asparagaceae > Asparagus > Asparagus kiusianus. Next base: position 14,948 of record BQKN01066247.1, read on the forward strand.
AAAATCACATTGCGAGAAATACGAAGCTTGTTAGCATCCGCACCATAACACACAAATCCTTTGTGAGAGTTACTATAGCCAAGAAACACACACTGAACAGATTGGGCAGCAAGCTTGTGACGTTCAATGGGAGGTAAGTGAACAAAACAAACGCAACCAAAAACATGCAAAGAATTGTAATCAGGAGGAACCCCAAACAAACAAGAATATGGAGAATCAAGATGCAAGGTAGGAGAAGGCAGACGATTAATCAAATATATAGCTGTAGATAATGCTTCTACCCAAAATCTAGGAGGGACAGAAGATTCAAGCATCAATGTACGAACAACATATAAAAGATGTTTATTCTTATGCTCGGTGACGCAATTTTGTTGAGGGGTGTAAGGACATGAACGCTGAGAAAGAATACCCTTCTGTTGGAGAAAAGATTGAAAAGCATGAGACATGTATTCTCCCCCAAAATCTGAGCGGAAGATCTTAATACGGGTAGAAAATTGGGTTCTACATAGGCAACAAAAGTTTTGAAGGTTGAAAACACATCAGCTTTAGAACGAAGAAATAGACCCATGTGAAACGACTGTAATCATCAATAAATGTCACAAAATACCTGTATTGAGCATAAGAAGGAACAGGACTCATACCCCAAACATCAGAATGAATAATTTCAAAACATGTAGAAGCAAGACTACCCTGCAAAGGAAAAGGTAAAGATTTGCTTTTTCCTAGTTTACAAGGAGCACAATCAAAAAACAAGGAAGAAAACTCATTTGTATTATTCAAAGAACCATGTTTCATAAGATGTGTCAAAATTACAGAATTGGGATGACCCAATTTCTTATGCCAAACATGGTTATTATTATTAACAATAGCAGAAAAACCAACAGAAATTGAACAAGGAATGGAAAACGACTGAAGAGGAAAAAGACGTCCCACTTTAGGCCCCTTCGCTATCTCCTGTCCCAACGCTTGATCCTGCACACGACAACCAGAACGATCAAAATGAATAGAACAATTATCTTCTACTAATTGTCCAACAGAAATAAGATTGGCAGATAAATCAGGAGACACCAAAACATTAGTAAAGGAAGACCCCAGATTTCCAACTGTAGTCATGGGAAGAGTACTGTCATCTGCAATCTGAATATGCTACTGACCATCATACTTACGAGCATCTTGTAAAGTTGTCGAACTGCCAGTCATGTGATTGGAAGCCGCAGAGTCAATTAACCAAGGAGAAGTAAGGAGTTGTTTCTTACCTTGGAGACCAATAGCAGAAAGGGCAGAAATAATCATCTGTTGAACTGCTCGGAAGTAATGTTAGAAGAGGAACTCAGAACAACGAGCGAAGTGGGAAGATATAGGCACAAAAGCGGACTGAACAGCAGTATGAAAAGCCGGAGCGGATCGATTCTTAGGGTGTACACGATAATCCTTAAGGATATGACCCTCCTTGCAATAATTGCAAAATTTCTTGCTGTAATATTTGGCAATGTGCCCAATTTCCTTGCAACTATAACATTGTAGTGGAGATCTGGATCGTCCTCTGCCTTGAGTAGCGTATGCCATATTAACCATCTCAGAACCACCAGTGTCTTGATCAAGGCCAAGCTGTGAGGCGGGACGCTGTTCTTCACGCAAAAGTTCACCCAAGCAAACCTCCAAAGAGGGGACAGGTATGCGATTGATTAACCCAGCTCGTGCACTTTCAAACTCAGGTCTGAGCTTCATCAAGAATTGATCCCGCTAGCTCTCAGAGTGAACCGCTTGTAGTGCTGTCAAAGCTTCTTTGGGAACCTGAGAATGCACCAACCCAGAATAATCACTCCATAAAGTAATAAAACCGGAATAAAATTGCTCAATAGAGAGGTTCCCCTGGCGATAGTTTCCAATGTCTAACTCCAATTGAAACTTTCGGGCAGAATTATCTTGATAATAAATTTGTCGAAGGTAATCCCACATCGCCTTAACAGTAGTGAACCTACGAAGATCATTGACCATATGAGGTTCAACAGAGCTGAGTAGTCAAGAAGCAATTCTAGCATCATTGCTTTCCTATGAACTAAGTTCTTTGGGATTAGTTGGAGCCTTAGAAGACCCATCCAAATGACCCCATAACTCCTTTCCTTTCACAAACATCCTGAACTGAAATTCCCAACTGGCGTAGTTCTTTCCATTAAAGCGAACAATAGAATTTTCTCTAGACATAATAGAATTTTCTCCAGACATAATTAGACCGGAATAAAATTGCTCAAAAAAATTATCGATAGTCACACACCCAAACCAGAATTGCGACAAAATTATAATCAGAAAGTATAAACCTGATTCACCAAAAATACCCCTCCAGAATCTGTCAACAATCACCAAGAATTCGTCACAACCAGAAATATTCCAGCCGACAACCACCAAGCAACTCTCAAAATAAATTACCGAAAAGAAAACAAGAAACAAATAATTCAGACAAGCTGAGAGAAAACCAAGAAAATAATTTGTGGCTCTAATACCATGTCAATTTAGGTTTTATTCTCAATATACTCCTTGTGAGAGTTGCTCACTTTATATAGAAGCTGTCGGGCTAATTACAAGGCTGAAAATCAGCCAATACACAGGATTATGCAAGGTAAGAATAAACGCCTATCAATTCTATGCATATATACAATACACTCTTCTATATATAGCTTGACTAAAAAAGGAAAGAATATATGCTGCCTTTATAGACTAGGCCAGCACATATCCAGCTGTTAATTCTGCTAACAAATGTTTGGGGGCCTTTCAAAGAGGCATCGTTGGGAGGAAATAGATGTTTGGTTTCCTTTATTGTTGGCTGTTCTAGGCGTGTTTAGATTGCAACCAAATATCCTTTGGATAAAGGCCTAGTAGTCTCTGTTTGTGGAAAATTTGATGTAAATAAAATGAAAGAAAAATTGATTTGTATTCTCTCAAAATCTATTACAATTTGGATTCCGATTATAAAAGAGAGGAGAATGAATTTGATTCTCCCCTTTGTTTAAAACTGGGTTCTTCTTGGTAGCGATGGAGTGCTTCCTTCGAATGCTCGCGTCGAATTTGCTCTCCGTTGACGATCCGACCGTACTATCTCACGAGAACGATTGACTTATGCGATGAATTCGGTTTAGAACTCTCAACAAGTTTAAGAAACTCAGAACAAGTTGAAAACTCTGAAAAGAGTTAGTGAAGACCGAATAACTGAATAGTGTAATTAACCTGCGTTGCAAGTTTAATTCCGAACTCTTAACGAGTTTTAAAACTCAGAGTGAGTTGAAACTCTGTAACAGAGTTGTTAAAACCGAAGATTCGGTTAATAGCCAAGTTGATTTGCCGTTGATGAAGGGATCTCCTTAGATTTAATGCACTAACTACTAAATAGTTCGTGGATCTTCAGAGAAATCTCCTCCTCCGTGCGGTTTTGCTGCCGAGATCTACTAACCTTAGGCGGTTTTTAATGCCAGCACTCGTCAACCCCTTACTCAGTTGAGTAAGTCGGTTATTTATAGGGAGATTAGGGGTGTAACCAACCCCTAAATCCGCTACTAAGTGGGCGAAAATTCCTCAGAGCGTGGGATAACGGTTTTGAGGCCGTTCGGCTTGTGTTTGAATAAGTCAAACGCCTAATTTGGCGTTCTGGGCCTTAACTCTGCGTCTAAGGCCTGAGACGCAGAGTTCAATCTTTGTCAAAGGTCTGAAACGCACAGGCCGCATGCGTTCTGGAATTGGAGACGCACAGGTCGCTTGTGCGTTGAAATTCAACTCTGCGTCAAGAGTTCGGGACGCATGGTTGAGTCTGTTGGAGAACGCACGTTAGGTGTGCATTATATGCTTTAACTCTGCGTTACAGAGTTAGGTGTCTGCTGGAGAACGCACAGGGTGTGTGCGTTTTGAGTTTGAGAAACGCAGAAGTGAATTCTGCGTTTAAGAGAGGTTGTTGACTTGTAACATCGTCCATTATAACATTGCAAAGGCTACTTCTTATTGATCTTTGCCTGTTATAGGATGTGAAAGTCGTCAAATTGTAACTCTCACCATTGATTGTGAAGGCTACTGAATAGAGTTTTTTCATCAGCTGTCGGAAGCGTCGTTGAATTGTAACTCTTCTCGATCTATGTAAAAATTCCTCTATTTGCAACCTTCGTTTGTCGGCACGAAAGCTATTAGCTTCCATTGTTGGAACTTGATGGGAATCTGTGATTATTTGCCCACAGCTCTCTACCAAGCAACTCACCAACTAAGTCCATCCTTTAATTTCTGAAATCATTACACTGCTCATCAGCATCTCTAATAGTTGCTAATATAATATTGGTCATGTTGTTGTCGCAGCCATCAAGATCAATCATCTCAAATATGAGGTTGTATTTATGACGATTGTAGAGCCACGGATGCAGTGATTTGGAAATTGCTTATGTTTCGATTACAAGGACGAATTCTGCTTCTTGATTTGAAGGAATCATCACCTCATAATCTCTTCTTAATCCATGAGGATCAACTATCCATCGTGATTTTTTAGACAGCCTACAGAACCCCCTCCAAAGTTTTCGAAAGTTCGCGGTTGACTGGGATGAATTTTCGGAATACTTTGGATCCCAAAATTTAATTGGTTGGTCATTCACCTCGTCTGATTCGAATACACTATGAACTTGGCTATTGGAATGCTGAAGTTCTGTTTTCTCAAACCAAACAAGATAGCTTTTGAGTTTTGATGATAATGAACTTAGTCAAACAAGCTAAAGCCCAAGTCATTACGGATGACCCAAATAAGAGCGACGATGATGACGATCTTATCTGGATACTTGAGATACTCCACTCGATCTACGATGAGGTGTATTCATTGGATTTTGTCCGGATCCTTAAGATACTCCACTCAATCTGCGATGAGGTGTATTCATCGGATTTTGTGAAGTGCAGCTGCAAGAGTTGGGTAAGAGAGAGCGAAATATAGCAAAGCAACCATAGAAAAACAATCTGCAAACTTGTCAGCGAGGTCATCCTCTATGAGATTGAATACCTCTGGGCTTAAGACAGATCCATTGTCATAGGCAGAGAGGATCGCGAGCCCACATGAGAGGGGCTTCATCCTAAATTTAGTCAGGAGGACTGCCTCGGAGGATTTTTTTTTCTTTATTTTCCTTCTTGATCAGCTCAACTTACTCTTTGTTGGGATGTTAAGCCACTTAGAAGAATGAGTTGTGTGTCGGATCGAGTCAGACGATTTTAAATGCGGTCGATTGCAATCTATCTGTACTCATACTATAGACTCCCCAGTGGAGTCGTCCGTTTCTTCTCGGCTTTGGTCACCTTGAGGGTCACATCTGCTTCCCTCTATCTATTCGAAGCTGCATCTTAGCTTCCAGCCTCGAGAAATTCGTTTGGTTACATTAAAACATACAGGTGGACTGCCGAAGAATTGGAACGCAGGGCTGAACCCTATACACAGGCCAAGGAATTGAGACGCAGAGATTAGCTCTGCGTTCAGAAGCTCAACCAACACGGACGCAGAGGTGGGTTCTCTGTGCTGAAGCATTAAAACGCAAAGTTGAACTCTGCGTTCAGAAGTTCAAGCAACGCAGCCGCACAGGCCGTGATTGGCGGGATTCTGGGCCTAGAATCTCGCCCCGATTTGACAGCTTACAGCTGTCTATAAATAGACCGCTGAGGGTCAAATCAAAAGTCATTCGACTATTTGCCTCTTCATTTTTGAAAGATTTTTAACGAAGACTCTTCGTTTTTAACTTTTTAACTCCGGTGAACCCTGTTCATCTTCTCTGATTCTCCTCCTCAATGGGTCAGAAAAAGAGGACCGTTTCTCGTCCAAGGTCGACCGCTGCCGCAGCGCCGCCGCCACAGGCTTCCCTTGTCGGTGGTAAGTATCAAACTCCATAACCACCAAACTTGCTTCGGCGAATTCTCTGAAAACCCTAGATGGGTTCTTGTGAACGAGGAAGATGACTCGTTTTGATACTGCAACGCAGAGTTGGAACTTTGTGTTTTTGAATTTGAAACGTTGAGGCCTAACCTCTGCGTTAACAAATTTTTAACGCCAGATCTGAACTGTGCGTTTGGAAATTTAACGAAGAGTTCGACCTCTGCATTGATAAACTTTTAATGCCAGATCTGAACTGTGCGTTTGAACATTTAACGCAGAGTTCGATCTCTGCGTTGATAAACTTTAACGCCAAATCTTTACTGTGCGTTTGGACATTTAACGCAGAGTTCAACCTCTGCGTTGATAAACTTTAACGCCAGATCTTTACTGTGCGTTTGGACATTTAACGCAGAGTTCGACCTCTGCGTTGATAAAATTCAACGCCAGATCTGAACTGTGCGTTTGAAAGCTTGACGCAGAGTTCGACTTCTGCGTAAATAAACTTTTGAACGCCAGATTTGAACTGTACGTTTGAAAGCTTTCTCTCTTAGAGATTTGACTAAAGCTCCCTTCATTTGATTTCTCTATTGACTGATTAAGTACTAATTGAATACTTTTCTCTTTTGCAGTGCCTTACACCCGTGAGCCTCTTAATTTTCGTCACCACTTTGGGCGTGAGGGCGGCATGGATTTAAATATGCAATTCAATCTGCGTCAAGAACTCCCAATATTCCAGGATTCCGACAAGGATCGTGTCACCCTGATCTCGAATCCAAGTCCAGCTGTACTTAGGGTTTTAGTTAAGGACGCTAAGTTTGAAACTGAGTCCCGTAAGAAGCTCACCAAATCAGCCTTTTTATTTGGGGATCGTGTCACCATCTCAAAAGAGATCGTGCACGGCGGCCATTACAAATGGTTAAGGCAAATCAGCGATCGTTGCTTCTTCCTCCCTGATATGCACAGGATGTTTCTCATCTCTTATTACCAATGTGCTTCTGTTCCCCGCCACATGAATTGGGACTTGGTGAGAGAGCAGGATGGGGTAGCCGTTGGGGTTCTGACTTATAAGGGCGTACATACCGTCGATTATAATCGACAAGTGTCAGCCTTGGAACCCTGCTTATTCTCATGGGGATATCCCTTAGGAGAAACGGCTAGTACAGCCAACACCTTCATACGCAGATTTATGGCCGCAAAAGGACAATTCCCCTCTTCAGTATTTAGAACTCCTGGATGGGTACATTCTACCAAGACAGGATGGTAGGCACGAATGACGGAATTCGTGTTGGCAGAATTAGAGGGGCCATTAGCTCAATCTGGGCTTGGTTGCCCTATTAAGGCTACCAAATGTGGTATTGCTTTTAGCCATTATAATTTCTTTGCCATTCTGGAGAGGTACAATCCAGAGACTTGTACATTTTTCATGCCGGAAGGAGAATTAGGGTTTGCCCTGCATGAAATGTTCGATGTCTCGGATCTTCCTTTTGGAGATTTACCCTATGAAGAGTTCATCCCTGGATCAAGTGAGCTGAAGATTTTGAAGGAGACGAACCCAGATGTATATGACACTCTATGGGAGGTGATGTGTCATTTTCAAATCTGCAGCCAACTGACAGGAGCGCGTGGGCGTGGTATAAAGCAGCTATCTTGGGCTGAATACCTTTTCCAGAATTTGTCTCATAAGAGTGCTATCGTGTCTCATCGGGAGGTGAGCACCCCTGAAACCATCCAGGCTTTGATTAATGATGCCACCGTTCACTATGTCAGCGAGGGGGTAGAAGATGATTTCCCGGCGCAAACCAAATTTGAGAGCTTCCACCACCAGGCAGCCACGCCCATCTCTGGTATGGCTTTATTGGCAGGTTTTCTCATGCTATGGCTAAAGCGGTGTGTGGTCCCTACCAGGCCGATAGATGCTGTGATGCTAGAAGTAGCTTATCCGGCTGTCCTTTTAGCTCACGGGAGACCAGTGAATCTACTTTCAGCCATGACGTGTTGTTTGCAGCATAGTTTGAGGGAGATATGTCTCAAGTTCATTCAGGTGAAGGAGATAGACTCTGAAGGAAAGAAGAGTTTGGTGACTCCAAATCCTCGAGTACCCTTGCCGTATACTTACTTGATGGCTTGGTACGTCTCCCATTGTGCGTATTTGATGAGTGCTCCATCTTCTACGGATGAAGGCTTCATCCCCTTCGTGCAGAGACTAGAAGAGGCTACTTGGGAAGGCACCTATGTAGTGAAGGTCCGTCAAATTCTGTCGAAAGACCTCAATTACGACATCTTCCGCTGCTTCCCGGGTTTTGATGGTGGAGGATATGGGCAGGTATTTCAGGATACCGCTGGTCCTAACGGTTTTACCCGTTTAGACGGGGGAGTTTTCCATTGGCTGTTAAACATTAGGCCTGATTATCTCCTCCTCAGGCAAAATGACAAATGCATAATCGAGCCGTATCAACCGTATCGATTTGCTCGCCAATTTGGGTACGACCAATTGTATGTTGGAAATCCGAGGAGCCAACTTTCAGTTGCGGACAACATATATGAAGGGGCTCGGGCCTGGTATTATTCTACCGCAGGTTGCACTGGAGCTACCTTCAGATTGCCCCACAAAACACCTAATTCTCTTCTCTCCATAGCTTTCTGTAACTGGTATCATACAGCTTCTAGGATACCTGATAACAAGCTGAACCTATCCTGTTTACGGGATATTAGAAAGATGTACGCGTCCTGGAAAGGAGCTCGAGTATCTCGTCTGAAGGGGATCGACGAGTTTTTACATTTTGAAGATGAAACTAAGGAAAGGGAGGGAGAACCGGGACTAGAGAGTGCCCCGGTAACGAGCCTCACGGCTACTGAAACTCCAAGAACAAAAGCAACTGGAAAGAGGGCTCTTACCGAAGAAGAAGAAGTTCAGTATGAGAAACGTACTCGCAGGAAATTGCTAGTAGACCCTCCTGCCCAAAAATTAATGGCGGATGCTTTTAAATCTGCCGGTAGAGGGGAAGAGCAAGAACCAACTGCTGCGAGTCGTCTTGATTGCACAGGTCCTCATTCTGGAGGTTCTACATTTTCTGGAGAATTTTCCTCTCACCGTCCTTTGGACCCAGAAGAGGGTGGAGATGAATCCCTGATTGGGGATATGGAGGCTCTTCCTGATATTTCACCATTTCCAGAGCAAATTCCTGGCGCTTCTCTTTCATCTGTAGGAACATTGCCTACGATGTCTCCATCTGAAGGGGTTAGACTACTTACAGATGAACTGGTGACAGATGAACTTGCAAATTTTAACGAGAGTCAGTCTCCCACTTCCTCTGCACTATTGCCACATTCGGGGACTATTATTCCTAGTCCAATGACTGGCAGAATGACTAAAATGGATACGACTGCAAATTCTCCTGGGTTATCGGCTACTGATAATGAGGAACCGTTAGATTATGGAACCTCTTCTCATAATGAAGATGCTGATGAGGAGGATAGCGATGGCGATAATGATTCCGCTGGTTGGGCTGATCCGCCACCACCCTCTTCTGACAAGGCGTCTGGTTATCTTCTTTTTTACCCCACTGGTAGAAATTACACACTATGATTTCTCTGGTGTTTCTTTCTTTTATACTGACCGCTCTTTTGTGTAGGTTCTCCAACTTGTGAGGCTGCTGATACGTCATCGTCTCTCCACCCACAAGCAGCAGACGTTCCTCCCTCTGCATCATTGCCGGTAACGACAAGTTCTTTACCAGAAGAATCTCTTTCGCTAACGATTCCCCTCAAATCTGTGGGGACAGAGAATGCGCCAGGCTCAGCCCAAACAGGAGCACTCATGGTCCTTCCTTCTAGTCCTTCATAACTGGATATCACGATGGCTTCTCCGGCTTCTTCACGGTCATCGCCAACCGTTCTCGCATCAGGATCTACGATTTTGGGCTCCCCCACAACATCTCCTGTGAGATCTCTAAGTCCAGTAGTCCTCCCCTCCATGCTCAAGATTCTTGTACGACCTTTGGAGGATATGATAAAGGTGGCTATTGAAGAAGTTGGTGCTGGACGAGCTTCGTTTGACTCTTTCAAACTAATACTCACGCCTTTCTTGAGCGGCATCTGATATGTAGATGACGATCGTTGGTTCCAGCACTACTCCGAGAGTATCTCTCGATTGGAAAAAGATCTGAGAGCTTTGGAGGAATTACATCATACTGATCTTGCTGCCCAGACCACGTTAGTTTTTGATGATCTCAAGGCTGAAGCAAACCGACAGTATGAAACTCTTCAGGAAAATATCACCGAAAGGGAGCTTGAGATTGCATCCTTACAGGGGAAATGCATTCAGAAGCAGCACGCTGTGGACGCTTCTAATGCTGCCATACAAACGTCCCGGGCAGAAATTGATCGCCTCAAGGTGGAGTTGGCTCTACACGAGGCTGAGCTCGCGCGAGAGGAAGAGATCTTGAAAAGGCTCACATTAGAAAGCGTGAAGACTTATGCCACCTATCGTTCGTCGGTGCAGGACCGTGAACTTATCCAAAAGGAAGCTAATGCAATTGCACCGGACGAGAGCGCACTTAGGAAGAAAGCCGAGGTGATGGTGCAGGCTGCTCACGAGGAAAGACTATCTGCTATAAAATCTCAGCTTGCGTCTTTTACTTTTGCTGGTCCAGAGGCTTAATTATGTATCGTTCTTTTTGCTTGATAAGAACAGGATTTTTGTATCACTCTATAATATTTCTGAGTAAAATAAAAAGAGTGATTTTGGCTTGTCTCTATTTATTGCATGTGTCGTGTTCTGACTTGCAACAATGAAGTTATATGGAAAATGCCCAATTTTTAAAATTTCCTTTATTATCATCTAAGATAATTCCAGAAAAATTTTAACTTGTTGGAGATGGGTATATGAACACTCGTTATTCCTTTGTAGAAGAATTAACTGGTTCAAACGGGTTAGAACTGTTAGAGGTGTCTTGTTAACATAACAGAGATTTGGGAATCTATCGCTCTATTGGAAGGAGTCAATAGATTAATTTTGTCAGCGGTATGATTTTAACATGACATGCAAGAAATTGCGATCAGGGCAGTTTTGAGGGCTTATCGCTCTATTGGAGCGAGTCGATAAGTGGATTTTTGTCAGAGGTGTAATATTAACGTGACAGGAAAAATATTACGATCGGAGCAATTTTGAGGACTTATCGCTCTATTGGAGAGAGTCGATAAGTGGATTTTTGTCAGAGGTGTGATATTAACGTGACAGTAAAAATATTGCGATCGGAGCAATTTTGAGGACTTATCGGTCTATTGGAGAGAGTCGATAAGTAGATTTTTGTCAGAGGTGTGATATTAACGTGATAGGAAAAATATTACGATCGGAGCAATTTTGAGGACTTATCGCTCTATTGGAGAGAGTCGATAAGTAGATTTTTGCCAGAGGTGTGATATTAACGTGACAGGAAAAATATTACGATCGGAGCAATTTTGAGGACTTATCGCTCTATTGGAGAGAGTCGATAAGTAGATTTTTGTCAGAGGTGTGATATTAACGTGACAGGAAAAATATTGATGTAATTTGAACACATCTAGGGGACTTAGCGTCTCGCTGGGGAAACTTGCTAAGCGATTTATCATCGGAGTGATGATTTACAATACTTGTGATTCGAACAAGATTTTGAGAATTTTATCACTCTATTAAGGAGAGCTGATAAATTGGATATTTACTA
>BQKN01066247.1:41524-57257 GCA_022839385.1 Asparagus kiusianus
GCACGCACATATTCTTATGTACACGCATGCATGCGTATACGCACGTATGCACTCGTACACGCACTAAATCCGCACTCCTCTCCCTCCTCAACCACGACCAAAGCCCCCACCCACCCACCCACTGCACTCCACACCAACCACCCCCACCCCCCTACACCACCACCACCACCACCCAATCCTCACACCTCCCGCTCCCCCACCATGACCAAACCAGACACCAACCAATCAAATAACGCCCACCACAACACAACACAACACCACAACACAACAACAACATCATCACCACCACAAATCTCCCAACCCCACCCACCAACCATACTCAACCCCCACCCCCTCCCCCTCCATCACCACCACCATCACCAAATCCCCACTCCTTCCCCCTCCCCCACCACGACCAAACCACCCACCAACCGATCACATAACCAACCCTACGCACGCACGCACCACAACAACACAACCACAACCACAACCACAACCAACTAACCAATTCACCAACCAATACCACCATCACTACGCACGCACGCACCATCAACACCACAATCATATAAAAACATTATACGCATATATTTTGGGCTTTATATTATGGTTAGAGTTAGGGTTTGTATGTAACAGTGTTTATCGGTGTGTGTGATATCATTTAGTCACATGGCATATTCATAACTAAGTAAGAATTATATATTTAATTCATTTAATTTAAAAAAGTAAAGTATATATATTACCAATCAAAGTATATATATTTAATTCATTTAATTTAAAAAAGTAAAAATATCCCAATTGACTAACACCACCTAACAGAAAAAAGAAAGGATAATTCATTTAACAAAATTTGTTAATGAAAGGGGTAAAAGACACAATGCTAATCAATAATCATGGAAGCTTCAGAAAGTTTCACATCAAACATATATAAAACAGAATAGGCAAGTAAAGGTTGCTTACCCGAACTATCTCTACTGTAGTGATAATTTCTTCTACATCTCCAAGTATCATATTCAAGTGCTGATCATAAGCCTGAAAGAAGAACAGGGAAACTCAGTTCCAGCAAAGCATAAACTTAAGAAAAATATTCCAAGTGACATCTTTATATATGAATTATGCTAAAGATATATTCAAGAAAACAGTAAACAACACGTAAAGTATTTGTAATGGCTAGCTGCTACAGCCTCAAAACAAACTAATATGATACACTGATTTTCTTTTTATCTAAGAAAGCACAATGACTGAAAATCAACTTTAATTTGGATAAATAAAAAATTAGTATTAAACCTGTAACCAGGTTAATGTGTATACAAGGGTTAATCTCAAGGTTATACCATGACTTTTCACTATTTTTTAGAAAATTACGATAAACTTTGTATACTCCAGGAACCTACCATGAATTTTATTGAGCACCCAAGTTTGCTTGATGATTAACATGTAAACCTAAACCCTCTACAAGTGAATAAAAATTCAGCTACCGAGATCACCAATTTATAGTTATGTTTGAGTGGATCCATCATATTCTGATTAATTTTCAAGCAATACCCTGAAACTGTACATTGTTCCCCCAACACAAATGCTAAACACAGATTCATGAATTTATAAGGAAAAAAACAAAAAATCAAACTACCATCTTGTATGTTTTCTACATTCACTTACAATTATTGTTATTTAAGTGTACTAGTGATCAATCTCATGGTCAAATTTCCCAAACCAAAAAAAAAACTTGTAAACGCCCGCTTACTAAATGTTCTTTTCTACATAAATAGCTCAACTTTAGACTGTCAAGCAGTAATCTTTAACACTCTGGTTAATTTTTCTACTTAAAAAAGCAACAGTAACAACTTCAACTTAGGGTATTGCGACCACTTACTAAATCCGGAAACTCTTGGAGATCCAAAACAACTTGAGCCTCAATATGCCAATACAACGCCCGCTGCAATCCTCTTTGCTCTAGCCAAATCCTCCCTTGATGAGGACAAGGAATTCTCCCACTGCCCCCAAATCAGAAATTATAAATAAACAGGGACTTAAACGGAAAAAGAATAAAAAATTTTACCTGTAAACGAGATTAGGGATGAAATCAGCGAGCCTCTCATAATCAGTGAGCACTCTCCACACCTCGTCAACATCCGCATCCACCAAGATCCGAGCCCTAATCCTCCGTTCCCGCCACAAAACCACATCCACCTTGCAATGCACGTGCCTCGCCTCCGCTTCGTCTTCACCCTCGTGCCTGCTCTTTGCTTGTGGCGCCCCTGCTCTCGGTCGGCCGACGCCGGCAGCTGTTGGTCGGCTGGTCGGCGACGTCGGGTGGCCGAGAGAGAAGAAGAGAGAGAGAGATGTAGGGGCGGAGAGAGAAAGGGGGGATGAGGAGAGGGAGTTAAGGGGGAAATGAGGAGAGGGGGGGAAATGAGAGAGGGATTTGGGAGAAAATCCCTCTCTCGGGCGCGGGCTGCCCAAATATTTTGGGCACGCCCGCGCCCAAATTTTTTTTCAATTTTTGGGTTTTAGCGACGGAAATTAGCGACGGAATTTTTGTCGCTAAAACCCTTTTTAGCGACGGAATTTCCGTCGCTAAAACCCCTTTTAGCGACGGAATTTTTCTGAGAAAATTTCTGTCAGGAAAATAATGGCGACGGAAATTTTTCGTCGCCAATAGTGACATTTTCGTCGGTAAAATATTTTTACCGACAGAAAAATAGCGTCGGAAAATTCCGTTGCTATAACATGACTTATAGCGACGGAATTTTCCGTCGCTAAAATTCCGTTGGCAATAGTTCATTTTCTAGTAGTGTCTCACCATTGATTGTGAAGGCCACTGAATAGAGTTTTTTTATCAGCTGTCGGAAGCGTCGTTGAATTGTAGCTCTTCTCGATCTATGTGAAAAGTCCTCTATTTGCAACATTCGTTTGTCGGCACGAAAGCTATTAGCTTCCATTGTTGGAACTTGATGGGAATCTGTGATTATTTGCCCACAGCTCTCTACCAAGCAACTCACCAACTAAGTCCATCCTTTTATTTATGAAATCATTACACTGCTCATCAGCATCTCTAATAGTTTCTAATATAATATTGGTCATGTTGTTGTCGCAGCCATCAAGATCAATCATCTCAAATATGATGTTTTATTTGTGGCGATTGTAGAGCCGTGGATGCAGTGATTTAGAAATTGCTTATGTTTCGATTGCAATGACGAATTCTGCTTCTTGATTTGAAGGAATCATCATCTCGTAATTTCTTCTTAATCCATGGGGATCAACTATCCATCGTGATTTTTTAGACAGCCTACAGTCTCCAACAGATTGAAGAAGTGTGAGATTGACAGAAAGGTGAAGGTACTTCATTCTGATTTTTGTGGGAGGTACATAAGGGACCTGCTTCTGCATTTGAGCCGAGCTCACGGTATTTTGAGATACTTTGGTGGAAAGAAAATCTTGGGACAACGAGATGAGATAGCAGATTTGGTAAGCTATTCCTTGCTGGAGGAGGACCAACGTTTGATGTCGAGCATTGATTCTGGTGTTGAGACTTCGACATATTTGGGTAATCTTGGACATAGGTTATCGACTGCTGCGATTGGAGGTAAACTGTTGGCCTTCTTATTTTGATGATGTTTAACAAACAATTTACTCCTAATGTTGTTTGTCTAGTATTTGTGTTTTCGTATTTATTCTAGACAAACAACGTGTTGAAGGATGGATAGAATCGAGCATTCACGATCATATCAAATGGAGGTTGGCGGAATTGTGTAGTGAAGTCTACGCAATTCAAAGTTGAAGATCCAAGTTCAAGCTTCATCTGCAAAATTACCAAGAAGAGCTTATTGAAGATCAAGATCATAGCTTTGGTAATTTAGTTTAGGAGTTTATATTATGTGTGTTAGTACTTTAAGCTCAATATAATATACACACACACATTTATTGGTTTCCATGTATATATATAGTTATATATATATACATATGTTTTGATTTGATAGTTTTCAAGTTTTACTATGAAACAATTGAATACAATTGGAAAATATATTTTTGTTTCATACTTATATGCATTTATATGATTTCATCAATATCAATTTTATTTAGTTCCATGAAATCATGTTTTAGTGTATTATATGTGTATTTTGATAAAATATTATATTCATTGTTTATAGACTTCATAACAATAGTTTACATCTTCTATTAAGTCTGTAAAATCATTTTGTATTGTTTCAAAATATGGTTTAGTCAAAATATCAAAATTCATATGTTTATATTTCTATGTTTTGGACCTCCTTATAAAATAATAATATTTTATATTTGGGAAGTCCATTTTGAAAACCAGTTTTTATAGCATGTGTATTATCATGTCTACAATCATTCCCCAAAGTTTTACATTTTTTGGAATTTATTTGATATTTTTAAACAGGGTTTTAAAATCAGAAAACCAACTTTCAAAACTGTCATTTATATATCAGTTTGTGGTCGACCGCCACGGTCGATCACGCCTGTGTCTTTTGCTGAGTGGGCTGCAGAAACTTTCGCAGTCGACCGTCAGCTCGAAAATTCTCACGATCGACCGCGTAAGTCTCTGAAAGTTTTCTGAGTTTCAAAGCTGGCTCGCGGTCGACCGCGAGTTTTCCACGGTCGACCACCGTTCACCCCAACGGTTCTTTTTGTACAGATTCGTATTCCTAATTTTCTAGGATTTTTGTTGTTTTTTTTTTTGGGTGTTGGCTGTTGGTTTCTCTTCCTATAAAAACCCCTCAACCCCTCTTCTACCAATATAGAATTGGAGAAAGTTTTAAACAAGTTTAAGAGGGTTTTACAGATTGTTTAGTTTGTTTTTGCGGTTTGCTTTTACAAAGAGGAGCTTGCATCATCTGTTGAGGAGTTCATCTTCAATATCTTCTCATTCTCTCTTTGTGTTTATAGAGAAGTTTTCTAACTCTTTTCTCTAGCAATATTATTATTGATTTTCATATTCTTATTATTGCTAGTTTGCTATTTGAGTTTAGTTTTGATTTATATCTCATTGTTACACACACCCACTTGAGCTTATTGTATTTTCATACATAGTATATTTGGGTTAGTGAGAGTTGTAACAATTGAGTGTGAGCTTTCATTGTGTTCTCATCCATAGTAGAGAACAAACATTTATTGTATTGAGCCTAATTGTGAGGACACACTTTGTAATACACTTGTACTCCGAGAGAAGTGTGTGGCGAGAGTCGGGGATCGTCCCAAGAGGAGTGGCGTCGGTTGAGGAACCTAGGGAGAGGTTGTATCCGAGAACTTGAGGGAGACACGTCTAGTTCAATACTTGAGAGGGTGTAGAGTGGGATTACAAGAGTGTGTTAGTTGTAAAGTTTTCGATAAACTAGAAAACCGTATTGTGAGGTGTAAACGTTGTTCGGGTAAACGTAGAAAACCCGGTTGTGATAGTGGAGATCTCTTCGAGGTGAGGAG
Organism: Asparagus kiusianus; assembly: GCA_022839385.1. Taxonomy (NCBI): domain Eukaryota; kingdom Viridiplantae; phylum Streptophyta; class Magnoliopsida; order Asparagales; family Asparagaceae; genus Asparagus; species Asparagus kiusianus. The sequence goes on from BQKN01066247.1 coordinate 46,946, forward strand.
CGGAGACGTAGATCGTGAGGACCGAACTCCGTAATCATATCGTTTGTTTGTGATTGCATTGGCGCACTTATTTTTATGTTCATATCTTATATCGCCTTTGTATATTACTTGTTGATTATATTGCCTACTATCTAGTTTAGATTGTTTACCCTTGTGTTAATTATATATCCTTGCATATATCTTATAGTATATCTCATTGTTAGGATATTTACCTTTGTTCATATTGCTTATTCTTGCTTGTAACATATTGTATATATCTCTTGCAAGAATAATTTGTTAATTAGTTTTAATTGGTACAAAATTGGATAGATTAGCAGATTAGCATAAGACCCTAATCCCCCCCCCCACCCCCCTCTAGGGTCTAACAAAAACTCCATTAGATGTTTGGTCTGGTAGTGTCACTTTGGTTGAGGCTTCGATGAGGGAGCTAATTGACTCTCAGCAGGTGGAGAGTTTTGGACAGACATTAGATGTATCGTGACGGGTGGAGAGTGATGCTACTCCGCATTGGATGAAGATTACTTCACATACTCCAGATCATACAGCATCGTTTGAGATTCCAACTGAGATGACACAGTTAGGGATCATTTGGATTTGGGTGCAGATGATGAGTTGGTTGATTCGAATATAGCTGGTGGATATAATTTGGATATGGGCATTGGTTCACCTCAGGTGGAGGTGTTTGATTTGTTTCACTTTGGGGCCATTTAAAGAGCTATCAGCCGCATATTTATTGGTGAAGAGTTGAGAACTTTTCTATTTGATTAAGGGCCTTTTGGAAATCATTTGAGGAACTACGTGAAGGCTTGATTCTTTTGGTAAGAAGATACGTAGGCAGTCAGTTTTGATGCAGCCGATTTGATAGGTAAATACCGACGTTTAGAGAGTTTGTTCACATTCTCATTTGGGTCTTGACTTGTTGTAGATGGAATATGTTGTCGTGATTTTGTTTTACTTCGTACTGGACGCAACAAGTGAGACATTTGATTTGGTTAGTGTCGGCTCAGTTTTTTAGGAAAACTTCACCGGGGTGGAGAATTGTAGAATTAGAGGCGAAGGCGACGAAGCTCGGGAAAATTGAAGCAGAAAACATTTTGGATGATGCACGGTCGACTGCGAGTGGAGCTGCGGTCGACCGCGAATGTGCACGCAGCCTAAAAAAGTCTCTGGACTTTTGCGGTCGACCGCGAGACCCTGTAATGCAATTTTGGTTTATGTCGCGACGGTCGACCGCGATGCGGTTTTGGGCCTGGGCTTGGTTTCCTGTTCTGATTGGGTTTGTTGTTTGGTATAAATAGCAACCACGTTTTTTAGGGTTTAAATATTGATTGATTGGGTAGCTTGAAGGTGATTTTGAGCACAGAAAAGAGAGATCTTTCTCAGCAATTGTTTGAGGGTTTAATTTTGAGAGATTTGAGAGATTTGTTTGAGAGGTTAGTTGAGTGATCTTGTAATCTTTACTTTGTACTCTCTTTCTCTATAGTGGAAACTCATCCCTTCTTACGCCATAGACATAAGAAATTTGCCAAACCACGTTAAACTTTTGTGTTTGAGTTGGTGTCATTATATTTGGATTGTTTGGTCTTTCTCTCACGGCGTTTGTGTTTGTTCCGCCGCGCACAAGTGGTACCAGAGCCCAACAAATACTGCAGAAGCCTACAAATGTAAATATTTTCGAGAAGGATGTTCAATCTAAAGATGAGGAGATTTGATGTAGGACATCCAGAAGATCGTATTAGTTAGATTTTTTTAAGAATATGACTTTGAGATATTTGTTTAGGATTAGATCTATTATTTTGTTAGATTTGATGTTATTAATTAATTAGGGATTATGATTTTATTTTATGACTATATAAAGGATTGTAATGTTTTATTTTGGGAAAAGAAAATTGATTAATAAAATATGAGTTCTGAGAGATATTTTGGAGTGATTCCATAGGCGTAAACCCATATTTTTTTAATTAGGCGTCCGTGTGTGAAACCGGCATTTTCAGTATTTTTAGAGGTTAGATGCTGTGAATAAATCCGTTCTAGCCTATTTATCTTTTATTCTTTATTTAGCCTTTTATTAACAAAAGAATTAAAAAAAAGAGAGAAGTAATTGGTCATGATTATTGTTAACCCGAGCACTATTCATAATTAATGTAGGACATCAGAAGATCGTATTAGTTAGGATTTTAAGGCTAAATGACACTTAGATACCTTAAAGTTTCACACTATTAGTTTTTATATACCCTTAGTTGTATTTCGTAGCATTTGTATGTCGTGAGTCGGTCAAATTTGGCATATTGATACCCTATGTTTTGCAAACCTGACAATTTTTATTCAAAAGTTCTCATATAATATTTATATGCTATTCTATAGTTATTTCTCTATTAATTTTGTTGAATTCATTATTAAATCTTTTAAAATTCTATTTTTAAAATAGAATTTAATGCATTTAAAATTAGAATTGAGTTGGTTCAATAGTAATTTAATAAATATTGATGGTTACTGGTTAGAAAACTCCAAAATTAATATATGAATGTTATATGGGGACTTTTGAATAAAAAATTTCATGTTGGCAAAATATAAGGTATTAAAGAGCCAAGTTTTACTAACTAAGGGTATATAAAGACTAAAAAGTGCAACTGAGGGTATCTATGTGCTAAAGAAGTTAAACTATAAGGTAATTAAGTGCTATTTAGCCTTTTTTAAGAACATGATTTTGAGATATTTACTTAGGATTGGATCTATTACTTAGTTAGATTTGTTATCTTGTTGATTTTGTTATTTTGTTATTTTGTTAGATTTGATGTTATCATTAGTTAGGATTATAATTTTATTTTATGACTATAAAAATGATTGTAATGTTCTATTTTGGGAAAAGAAAATTAATGAATAGAATATGGGTTCTGAGAGATATTTTGGAGTGATTCCATAGGCGTGAAGCCATGTTTTATTGATTAGGTGCCGTGTATGAAACCGACCTCTTCAACTGTTTTTAGATGTTAGATGCTGCGAGTGAATCTAGTCTAGTCTACTTATCTTTTATCTTTCTTTATTTAGTTGATAAAAGAATTAAAAATGCGAGAAGTTATTATTCACGAGCATTGTTCACCAAAGCACTATTCATTATCTGTTACGCTTCATTTGGAATCAGATCGAAAGAACCATCTCCATCTTCTTCTTCTCTCCAAAAAAACTAACAAATGGATCTACTTCATGATCTCCAGTCATCACTAAAGTCAAAGCTTGAGCCCAAGCAAGATCAAAAAGCATTTGTGATGACACTGTAGAAGCTTACAATCTCATTTAGCATTTTCGACAAGGATGTCGAATTTAAAGAGGAGATTTGATGTAGGACATCCAGAAGATCGCATTAGTTATGATTTTTTTAAGAATGTAATTTTGAGATATTTATTTAAGATTGGATCTATTATTTTGTTAGATTTAATGTTATCAATTAGTTAGGATTATAATTTTATTTTATGGCTATAAAAAGGATTGTAATTCATTTTCGAAAAATAAAATTGATGAATAAAATATGAGTTCTGAGAGATGTGTTGGAGTGATTCCGTAGGCGTGAAGCCATATTTTTTTGATTAGGCGTCCGTATGTGAAACTAGCTTTTTAAATGTTTTTAGAGACTAGATGCTACAAGTGAATCCGGTCTAGCCTATTTATCTTTTATCTTTCTTTATTTAGCCTTTTATTGACAAAAGAATTGAGAAGTTATTGTTCACGAGCACTGCTCACTCGAGCACTATTCATATTTGATGTAGGACATCCAGAAGATCGTACTAGTAAGAATTTTTTAAGAATATGATTTTGAGATATTTGTTTAGGATTGGATCTATTACTTAGTTAGATTTATTATCTTGTTGATTTTGTTATTTTGTTACATTTGATATTATCAATTAGTTAGGATTATAATTTTATTTTATGACTATAAAAAAGATTGTAATGTTCCATTTTGGGAAAAAAAATTGATGAATAAAATATGAGTTCTAAAAGATGTTTTGGAGTGATTCCATAGGCGTGAAGCCATATTTTTTATTTTTTTTTTTGATTAGGCGCTCGTATATGATTTTTTGATTAGGCGCTCGTATATGAAACCGAAATTTTCAATTGTTTTTAGAGGTTAAATGCTGCGAGTAAATCCGGTCTAGCCTATTTATCTTTTATCTTTTTTTATTTAATCTTTTATTGACAAAAGAATTAAAAAAGCAAGAAGTTATTATTCACAGGCACTGTTCACCCAAGCACTATTCATCATTAATTCTGTTAGATATCTGAGAAAAGATCCATCTCCAACTTCTTCTTCTCCAAAAAAAGAAAAACAATGGATCTAATTCATGATCTCCAATCATCTCTTCAATTGTTTTGAGAGATGTTTTAGAGTGATTCCATAGGCGTGAAGCCATACTTTTTTATTAGGCATCCGTGTGTGAAACCGGCCTCTTCAATTGTTTTTAAAGGTTTGTTTTTAAAGGTTAGATGCTGCAAGTGACTCCAGTCTAGCCTATTTATCTTTTATCTTTCTTAATATTTTGACAAAAGAATTAAAAAATGAGAAGTCATTGTTCACGGGTACTGTTCACCCTAGCACTATACAGTCTATACATCATTACTTCCATTCCGCAAAACAGTTCCTCTGCTCTCATAACTGCACGATAATTTTCTTCTGAAGAAGTAATTCTTCCCCTATATCCTCGTTCTCTAGAGTTTCTGTCTCAAATATGATAGCCAAAAAGCGCACTGGTAAGGATTTATTTTTTAAAAAAAAGATGACTTCTAACCGCAATTATACCTTTTGGCAGAAGATACACTTCCTTGGCCAACACCAACCTGAAGATAATGCTTCAGCACTTCAGTAGTCTAGCATGAGCATAAATTGGTTTATCAACAAATATTATACTGAACATAAAATAAAAAATGTGGTGTAAGCAAAAAGAAACACCTCAAAGGATCAACCATAGGATATCTATCTATCCGTGCATAAAAGGTTATGTACAGTTTCTAAATGGTAAGAAATGAATTGCGGGGTGCCAAAAATGTAACTTTGCATTCATTGGCGTATTTCCATAGAACTAAGAGAAGTATGCACTTTTCGACAGAAAATCAACATATAGAAGGTGGGGTCAAAAATAAAACTGAATAGCATATCTGCCAGTTGAATGAAGTAATATGCGCACATAGGTTATGCTTATGAATGTTAGTTAGCAACAAGTAGTAAGCCAGCTATTCATGGAATCATGAGTACTCCCATAGAGAAGTTGTAAAATCCAATTACAAACAAAACTTCAAAGCTTTCAACTCAATTCTTGTAAAATTGTGAACACAAAAGAAAGATAACTTACTCCATCATAGTCAAATATGACCGAGTTTCTTGCAGTTGAAGAACATCTTGCAACGAATGATTTAAACTTTCTTTTTGATCTGAGGCTTCTATTCCTTGTCTGTAAAATAGACAAAGCCTTTTTAAGACTTACATAAATTGCTTCTCTGAAACCTTATTGTGTAGCGTACTGGATATAATGTGAAAGAATTCTGAATCATTAAAGTCAATGGAATGCTCTTCCTATGTTCGACTCCAAAAGGAAAGGTGATAATGTATTGTCTACCGCATAAGCTTTCCTTGCTGCAACTGACAAAATTAAAATCAGACGAGACCGCCATTTATTTTATTCAGAATAGGTGAAGGAAAAAACCCAGTTCCATCTAATTAATAAGATCTTTAAAGGATCAAAAAAGTTGCAATCTTACCAATGACTTTTACTCGCTTTCTGCAACTTTCAAGAGTCCTTTTGATTTCCTTGCAATCCCAAAATCCTGATACATCAAGAGCAATGGCATCTAATGTCATTGGAAGACATTGAATGGTTTTGTCACAAAATATTTTGCCCTTGTATCATATATATTCCAATCTTGAAATTATATGTGTATGTATTTTGTCAAACAACTCAAACACTTGGATGCTTGAAGAACTTTACAGACATTGTCATACTTTATTCTTTAAGATAATAACAATGTGTCTACAAAGGATGACCCTGCCACTGCACCAAAACTTCAGGTTGTGATGAGGGTTATAATTCCGCACTTTAATGCTCCCCCGCAGGTTGGGAACCCTTTCATGGGCCGAAATCACAACTCATCGAGCAATATCTTTTTTTTAATTTACTTTAGAATTTGTCATAGTAAGCTTTAAATGTGTTCTAGAATCGTAGCAGAATGATTTGAACATGGGTTTTAGACTGTGTCTTAGAAGTTGTCGTGGTAAGATTTAAATGTGTTTTAGAATCGTAGCAATATGATTTGAATGGGTTGCTCTGATATCATATCAAAGACCTGTCGCTCCACCAAAACTCTAAAGTTGAGATGAAGGCTGATGGTTATAGTTTTATACTCTAATATTCCTCATCTCACTATTAAATTGTAGCTCTTTGCTGAGGAGGAACACTGAAATTAACCCGTCGTCTAACTAGGAAGGACATGCAAAGCACATTGTACATTAGCAATTCATTATGAAGGTCTATCCGTGCAATCACATTTCAGACATCGGTAATTCTTGGAGACTCCTTCAATACTTCTCAAGCTGTTGCTCCATAGATACGAACTTTGCAAGCCCCCTCAAACTATCGTACAGTTTGTGTGTAGCGAACATGGTAACATTTGTGTATTGATTCACTCTGGTATCCGAACTAGTATGTCAAAATTTTAAGTTTTCCGTGTTTTATGTAATCAGAAATTTTAAAAGTGAAGTATTGAAATATTTTTTAGCGAAAAATATTAAAATGTATAATTAGTTTTCTAGTTTCTACTTTTCTATTATACACTTTGAGATATCGTAAGTACATCAAAAAATTACAACGTACCACATGCCAGATTTGCGTACTAAAGAAACCTGACCCCTATCAAATTCATGATAGTTAAGTAGTGAATTGCGTACCTTCATATCATGGCTCATTACATACCGCGTACTATGTAACTATGGTTTGTTCATTTCTAGCATTTCTATTTTAATTTAACAACTTCTTGGAGACACCATGATCAAGTTTTGAGAATGTTTTAGACACATGTTACATCTAAATAACTTCAAGTATTAATATATGGTATTTACTATTTACTTTAATATAAAAAAAGGACGTCAAACTAATACTCCTACAAAACTATCATAAAATCAGATATATTCTAATATTAGAAGTCAGAAACATATTAGAGAAAGTCAAAGATACAAGAGCTATCTTTACGCAAAATGCTTAAAAAATGTCTGCTTTGCTCTTTTAGCATATAAGTAAATTTCATATGATATCGTATTGTATGTGGAAACATGTGGTGGCAGGACACCCCCAATATAACTCTCTTCATGTCGCTTTTTGCCCGCATTACACTTTTAAAAGAATTATCAGCTTAGATTGTTGTGTCTTTCCTTGCCCATGTTCTATTTCCATGCCTCGGCTTCCTAACTCAAGCATAACAGTAATCATGTCATCTTTCAGATAAGGATTTATTACTAAAATATTATGGAGTTTGTATAAGTTTTTAAATGCTATAACGATTATAGCATCAAAAAATCTTAGACTAAACTATCTAAAATTTTCTATATCAGGATCTTTGAGTCAATGATCAATACAATAATGACTGGTGTCAAAAGAATCCTAAAACTTACTAATAGAACAGACATAAATGCATACACAATTGCATCACAGTCAATGAATAAATAGAAGAAATACCGACCAACCAACCTATATAACTCAAAATAATGTTTAAATGAGTTCCAAATCCTAACGCCTCAAGCCTTTTTCATGCCCTTTGAAGATATTTGAAGTTTTGCATATCATTTATGAATGATTACAGTTATTTTCCAAAACCTAGATATGGAACAAACTAAATAACTAACTATTTGAATCAAAATCAATTGATTAATAGAAAAGACATTAACCAAGTCCTGAAGCCTCAAACCACTTTCACGCCCATAATAGATTTTTGCACATCAATTATGAATTACGAGAATTATTTTCAAAAAACCTAGTTATGAAACAAACTAAATGACTAACTAATTGAAAATCAATGAATTAATAGAAAAAACATTAATCAAATCCTAAAGCCTCAAACCACTTTCTCCTGCTTAGAAGATCTGCACATCAACTATGAATGGTGACAGTTATTTTCAAAATCCTAGTTATGGAATAAACTAAATGATTAATTAATTGCATCAAATCAAATAAATCAATAGAGAAACGTTAGCCAAATCCAAAAGCCTCGGACCTCTTCCATGCTATTTATAGGCATTGAAGGAGTTTGCACTTCATCCACCTCGGTGTCTCCTTCACTCGACCCCTCGCTGCCATCGCCCTTATCGGTCTCATCACCCACTTCCCTAAGAGCAACTCCAATGGGGAGGCTGCAAAATGCAGCCTCCCCAAAGCATATTCTTGGGCATATGCTTTTTTAGAGGGGGTAACTCCAACCACCTCCTCTATATGAAGCTCTATTTGCATTTTTAATTGATTTCTTTTATAATACTTTAAATAGATTTGAAAATATAAAAAATATAAAATATTAAAAAATTATATGAATTAATTTAAAATATAAAATATATTATAAATTAATACTAAAAGTATAATATATAATATACTCATTATTTAAATAAAAGTAATTATCTTTAATAAATTGATAATAAGACATAGATAAGAACCTTTAAATTTTAAAAAGCAGAAAATATAGCATAATATTTGGAACAACCTTCATAGCTACTCCGAATGATGAAATTTTATATATTACATTCAGCGGCATTACATAGAAAAAGAAAGTACATGAAAATAAAGTACATGAAAAAAACTAAAAATCAGGCAGGCCATTTCCTCCATATCCACCGCTTCTGTAGTCAGGTATTCCGTATTGACTTCCTGCATAACTATATTCAGGATTAGGAATATCAGATGAAGAACCTCCGGTTGTGTTTCTATTTAAAATCTCTTGTTTTTTAATTCGAAAATACTCGCGTTCCGAAGGATCAGTAATAGTATCAAGATTAATCAACATAATCTTACTTTCCTGGCGTTCCCTTTGAATATCTAATTTTTTCTTTTCGTTTTCGGCCCTTAACATCATAATCTGGTGCATTGTTATTCTATCATTTTCTCGTTCTCCATGACTTTTTTTTAAAATATCGACAATTTCTTGATTGCTTTTATTGAGAGTTTCCAAGTCGAGGTTGGATTCAGTTGCTTGTCGCCTCCTCATCTTCTCTTTCTTCCTTCCTGTCGGTCGACTTGTTATCATATCTTCGTCATTATGAGTATATTCCTCATTATCGTCATTTAAGTCGACGACAGGAGAACTTGAATCTGATCCCTGAGATGAGCGGGACTTTGAAGTTTTGGAAGTTGCAGGCGATCTGACACTTATATTTGCCCATTTCTCTGCATCTTTTAAAATTGACCAAACATGATCAAATAGAAACCCCTTTCTCTCTTCTGGATCTTCTGCAAATATTATCCTAGCACGTTTAATCTACCACAAGAGAGGAAGAAACATTTATTAATAACATGATAGTAGATGATAATCAAGATTTATGTTATTCAAAATACTTACAATGTCAAGCTCAGAAGCACCGCTTGGATTTAAGCGCTCGACTTGTCGAATACATCCTCGAAATTTACTGATGGCCTTCATAATTAATTGCATTCGGCATGAAAGAGACTTTGGAGTCCTTTGAGCATTACAAATATTGGAAATCCTTTCATGAAATAAAGCAGAAATTCGTTCCCACAACTTGTCTTTCTTTTGATTAGAGCCCATGACTGGATCTTGAGAAATTTCGAGCCACGTGGCGCATAAAACTTGGTCTTCTTCTTGTAAAAAAGATTTTCCGCGACTAGATGCCATAATCTAAGGAGGAATGTAAAGAGTTATGAATATAGAATAAGAAGAGTTGTGGTGGAGATATGAAAATTGTGCAAGTATTATATAGGGATCAGATGTGAGGAGTCTCCAACACCAGGAGAATCCAATGTGGGGAGTTTCCAACACGAAAGGAATCCAATGGGGGGGGTGAGAAACCAATGCTGAAAAGAATCCAATGTGGGGAGTCTCCAACACGAAAGGAATCCAATGGGGGGGTGAGAAACCAATGCTGAAAAGAATCCAATGTGGGGAGTCTCCAACACGAAAGGAATCCAATGGGGGTGAGAAGCCAATGCTGAAAAGAATCCAATGTGGGGAGTCTCCAACACGAAAGGAATCCAATGGGGGGGTGTGGGGAGTCTCCAACATGAAAGGAATCCAATGGGGGGGGTGAGAAGCCAATGCTGAAAAGAATCCAATG
>BQKN01066247.1:57267-69466 GCA_022839385.1 Asparagus kiusianus
TGGGGGGGGTGAGAAGCCAATGCTGAAAAGAATCCAATGTGGGGAGTTTCCGACACGAAAGGAATCCAATGGGGGGGTGAGAAACCAATGCTGAAAAGAATCCAATGCGGGGAGTCATATTATATAATGACATTACATCCATCTCTAAATAACTCACAACTTATATGATTATTTCTATAAATAACTTCTTCATCAATGAACTATGGAGCCGGACCGTCACAACTACCATCTTCTTCTTCTTCTTCTTCTTCTTCTGACGACGAAATATGGTCTCAGTACATTAAAGATTGGGAGGAAGATATGACACAATGGGAGAAGGAAGATGAACTCTTAGCTCACGTATATGCCTCTAATAGTAAAATAATGACTTATCTCTCTCAAGAGGCAGAGCGGCCAAAGCGTATTGGCTCAGTTCCTGGTCATTTGGTGATCAATCGCGGGAGGGAAGAAGGTAATTCTCGACTTTACCATGACTATTTTTCTGATAACCCTACATATGGTGCAAACCTATTCCGTAGAAGGTTCCGGATGCACAGGAGTTTATTCCTTCGTATAGTTGAGGCGGTACGTGATCATGACAACTTCTTCGTACAGAAGATGGATGGTGTCGGCAAACTTGGGCTATCAACTTTACAAAAAGTTACATCGGCATTTCGCATGTTGGCGTATGGAACATCAGCAGATAGTACTGACGAATATGTTAGGATCGGTGAGTCAACTGCAATTGTATGTTTAAAGAGATTTTGCAGAGCAATTGTAGAAGTATATGGAGATGAATATCTGAGGACTCCCAATGTCGACGATGTTGCAAGGTTATTGCAAAAGGGCGAAGAAAGAGGTTTTCCAGGAATGTTAGGAAGTCTAGACTGTATGCATTGGCAATGGAAAAATTGTCCAACAGCATGGGCAGGACAATACTCAGGTCGTCATGGAGGTCCAACCATTATTCTTGAGGCAGTAGCATCATATGATCTATGGATATGGCATGCATACTTTGGCTTACCAGGATCCAATAACGATATTAATGTATTGCAGTCGTCTAATTTGTTCGACAATCTATCACAAGGTATTGCTCCTCCTGCTCATTACACAATTCAAGGAAAAAATTATGATGTCGGTTATTATTTGGCCGATGGCATATATCCGAAATGGCCAACACTTGTTCAAACCATTTCTAATTCCGATGATAAAAAGAAACAATATTTTGCAATGATGCAAGAAGCATGTCGAAAAGATGTTGAGCGGGCATTCGGTGTTCTCCAATCACGATTTGCTATCATCAAGGGGCCAGCCCATTTTTGGGATAAACGAACTCTGCATGATATCATGACTGCTTGTATTATAATGCACAATATGATTGTCGAAGATGAACGCGACGAGCAAGAAGATGTTGTCATTTCAACTCCACAATCAATTCCGAATGCTGAAAATATGGAGATAACGGAAACTGAACGATTCCAACGGTTTCTTGCTCGACATAAGAGGTTGAAAAACAAAGAAGCTCATTTTGCACTTCGAAATGCATTGATTGAACATTTGTGGGAAAGACATGGAAATGAAGCTATGTAACTTTTTTTACTAATGAAATAATGACTTTTTCATTTTTAATTACTTGGTTCTTGAAATTTTATATTTCAATTAATATTATTCAATATTAGTCTCATTTTGAAGGTATCGACAAAACATTTCCAACTGTAAAATTTTTATTTAAAAATAATTATTAGAAATAAACTTATGTTGATTTTAAGTTGAATATCTAAAAATAATTAGTTAGTTAGAAGGGTATTATTGTAAATTTTTAGGGGGAATAGTGGTTTGGAGGGGGGCTGCATATTTGGAGCAAAAACTCCAAATATGCAGCCCAGTGGGGGTTTTTGCAGCCGGACTCCAAAAATTGGAGTCCGGTTGGAGCTCCATGGGGCTGCAAAATGGAGTTTTGCAGTCCCATTGGAGTTGCTCTAACCCTCTTCTTCTTCAATTTCCTTAATAAAACCCCATCATCACCCTCACCCTCACCCTCATTCTCACTATCGGGAACTACAAGCTCCCAACTCCTCTTTTGCTCTGGAGTCACTAGTCTATTCCCCTTTCTTCTCTTGGGCATTTTATCAGACACCTTCTCTGCATTCTCTTTAAGCCCAGAGATCTCACCCTCGAGCTCTTCACACTTCCTCCTCCACCCAACAACCTCTACAAACTTCTCTCTAAAGTCCCTATCTTTCCTCCCCAAATCCTCTACTAAACTTTTAATCCTATCTTGATCTCTCATCCCTCTTTCTCTTAAAACACTCCAGTCCTCTTTCTAACCTCGCAACTTTCTCCTCGAGGGCTGAGCAGTTTCTACACCATTTCTCGACCTCTTGCCGAGCGACGAGGTTGGCGACCTCGAGCTCGGCGATTTTGGTGGCATTACTGCTGGTTGTGGGCTCAATAGTCATCTAGTTTATGTTTCCTGCAATTATTGCAAGCTGTAGGTAAAATGGGGAAATGAGCTTTTGAGTTTCTGGGGTTTTGAGCTTACCGAGATTGCCGAATCGGGAAATGGGGTTTTGAGTTTTGAGGGTTTTGAGCTTGCCGAGGTTGCAGGCGGCGGCCATTGGAGAGAGTGGAGAGATTGGAGGAGGAGGTGAAGAGTGAGCGAGAGCGCTCGAATTTCCCGGGTTTCGGTGTGGAGAAGCGGCGGGTGGTTGACACGTGGAGTATGTTTAAGACAACTGGCTCAGGCGTTTTCCATTAGTAGAGGTAACGTCCACACCAAGTTTGACTAGAAAACATTTATAACAATTAATTATAAAACGGTTTTTCTATAGAGTGCCCTTGGGCACTTTATAAGAGAGGAGAGAGATAGAGAGAAATGAATGAGGAAGGGGTCCCCTGATTTGCATTGGGATATTCTCCTCATTCATTTCTCTCTATCTCTCACCTCTCTTATAGAGTGCCCAAGGGCACTCTATAGAAAAACCGATTATAAAAATATAGAAACGAAATTTTTTCGATGTGGGTCCATCGAATCTGTTATATTTTGAAATTAATTCCTGAATTTTTAAATGTTTTGAAATTAGTCCCCTCAATCCTAAAATGTTTTGAAATTCATTTCTCAAATCATAATTAATCTCTTAGATATTTGAAATGTTTTGAAGTTAGTCCCCTTAGCATCAGATTTAAAGATTTAGAAGACTAAGTTCAAAATATTTAAATATTTGTGGGGACTAAAGTCAGAATATGATGACTTAAGCGCAGAAAGACTCGGAGTTCGTCCCAAGCATAAAGATTTGGGGAATGCACTGGTTGACACGTGGCATTATAGTATGACGAGTGGCCACTTACAAAAGTTTGACTAGAATATATTCAAATTAATTATCAAAGTTTAGCAAAATGGAATTTTCAGTGTTGGTCCCCTCATCTTTCATATTTTGAAATCAGTACCTCAAACCTTCATACTCTCAGACCAACCCTTTTAAATTTTGAAATTAGTTCACAAATTTTCATATTTTAAAATTAGTCCTTAAGATATTTGAAATATTCTGAAACTAATCTCTGTAGTTAGCACCAGGTTAAAAGATCTAGGGGATGATTAATTTCAAGAGATTTAACATATTTGGGGACTAAGTTTAAAATATGAAAATTTTGGGGGGGAGGGGGGATGTCAAAACACCTAAAGATTTGGGGTTTGGGGTGGGGGTGGGGGGAGGGGGGGCGTGTTCATCAGAAGTATGAAGATCGGGTGACTAATTATAAGATATGAAATATGCGGTTCACGCATAGTGAAGTGTTAGGACAAATAGCTCATGCGTTTCTATTAGATAATGTGATTATAAGTTTGACTAAAATTTAATAAAATTAATTATCAAAGTTAGCAAAAGGGATTTTCTATATTATTAGCCAGGATCTTTCATATTTTTTATACTAGTCCCTCAGATTTTCATACTTTCAAACCAAGTCTTTCAGTTTTATGAAATTAGCCCCACAGTTTTCGTATTTTAAAACTATTCCTTCACATATTTACAATAGTTTGACATTAGTCTATTTGTTTAACACCAGGTTGAAAGATCTAGAGGACTAATTTCATAACATTTAACATGATTGGGTACCGGCTTCAAAATATGAGGACTTGGTGGGTCTAATGCCATAATATGAAAGACTCGAACGGCTAAGAAAAAAACACTCCTACGAACAAAACGTCGCGAAGGGCCCGAGGTTTCATACTCCGGGCACCTGCCAGTTGTCTGAACACTTCTCCCCTCCCAATGCCACGTTTATCGACACGTGTCAACAACCCACCACCTCCAAAACCCAGAACTCCAGTCCATCACTCTCACCCTTCAGCGCCTTCTTCCTCCTCTCCGCTGTGTCCGATGGCCGCCATCAGCAATCTTGGTGAGCTCAAAACCCCAAAACTCCAAAACCCCATTCCCCCATTTTACTAACAACTTACAATAATTGCAGGAAACACGAACCAGATGCTGCTCGAGCCCGCAACCAGCAGTAATGGGGCCAAGATCCCCGAGCTGGAGATCGCCAACTTCGTAGCTCGGCAAGATGCCGAGAAATGGCAAAGAAATTGCTCGGCCCTCGAGGAGAAACTTGCGAGGCTTGAAGAGGATTGTGGTGTTTTAAGAGAAAGAGAGGTTAAAGATAGAGAGAGGATTAAGAGTTTGGTGGAGGAATTGGAGAGGAAAGAGAGGGACTTCAGAGAGAAGTTTGTAGAGGTTGTTGAATTGAGAAGGAAGTGTGAGGAGCTGGAGGGTGAGATTTCTGGGCTTAGAGGGAATGCGGTGAAGATGCCCGATGAAATGCCCAAGAGAGGGAAAGAGGATCGTGTAGTGACTCCCGAGCAAAAGAGGAGTCGGGAGCTCGTAGCTGCCAACAGTGAGAGTGAGGGCGAGAGCGATGATGGGGTTTTATTGAGGCAATTGAAGAAGAAAAGGGTTATGGAAGTGGGTTATGAGGCCGATAAGGGCGATGAGTGCAAGGAGCCTTGTGATGAAGGAGACACCGAGGTTGATGAAGAGGCGGATAGCCAAATTCCTTTAGTGCCGATGAATGGCGTGAAAGAGGTCTAAGGCTTTAGGATTTGGTTAATGTTTCTTCTGTTAGTCAGCTAATTTTGGTGCATTTAGTTATGTCATTTAGCTTGTTTCATAACTAGATTTTTGAAAATAATCATCATCATCATCAGAGGGTTTGAAAGAGGGTTGAGGCTTTAGGATTTGGAAACTCATTTAAGCATTATCTTGAGTTATATAGATTGTTTGGTTGGTGTTTCTTCCTTTTATTCATTAATGTCATGCAATTATTTACGCATTTCATTTTGTTGCATAAGTAAGTTTTTGAAAATATATTTTTACAGCAGTCATATTGTATTTATAGCTAAATGAATATCCTGATATAGAAAATTTTGAATAGTTTAACTAAGGTTTTTCAATGCTGTAATTGTTATATAGAGATATGTTTGTATATAAGTTCGACATTATAACAGTTATTACTATAATAGTAATGTTTTCCTATTTGCCTTCTTTTGTTGTTGTTGTTTGAGAAGTAGGTGCCCCGGTTACTCCCCATTAGGATTTGAATAGGTCCTTTTTCTAACTAACATATTACCATAGAACAACCTCCTTTGATACTCTGTTGGTTAACAGTTTATTTTGCAAAATGTATGATGTCAAAATCAGGTGAAATTTATCAAATAGCCAACGCGGAGCTAGCCTTACTACAGAACCCTGGTGACTTGTTTGACCAGCTGCTAGAACGTATAAATCTTAATCTGAAAGGCCCTTTGCACAATGTTAAGCCTTCAAGTTTCTAGTGCAATTTATTTTACGGTCTTTCTTTTATCTCTATATACCAAGATTGCCGTTGTTTTATTCTTTCCTCTATGCACACTCGCTTATCTCAAAGACGACACAATAACTGTGCTTGATCTAGGAATCTTGGGCATGAAAATGAAATACGGACGTGGAAAGACGCAACATTCTAACTTGATAATTCCTAAAGAAGTGCATAGAGGCACAAAGCGACACGAAGAGGGTTATATTCACTTGTTATGTTAACACATGTTTCCATATAAAATAATCTTTACTAATGCTAAAAGAGAAAATCAAACATTTCTTTACCCTTTTGCATAAGGGTAGCCTTGACTTTCTATCACAGGTTTCTAACTTCTACTATTAGAATGTATCTGATTTCATCATAGTTTTGCGAAAGTAAATATTTTGACATCCTTTTCGTCAAAGTGAATGCCATATTTAAATATATGAATTATTTGAGATGTAACATGTGCCTAAAAGGCTAAAACGTGCCCAACAATTGACAAAGGTGTCTCAAGGAGTGGTTCAATTTTTAAAAAAAGGTACAAAATTGAGCAAACACTCGCGAAGATCCTTTGTAGTGAGAGGTCCAGTGACAGTTTGCAATTGAGAAGTACCTTTTATCTGACGAGTCAAATTTGGTTACATTGTCAGAACCTCCTGTAGGAATTCAAGGGAATGAACTATTCTGGTGATAGTATATTAATAGTTTAATACTGTGCTTTAACTTTACATGCTGCATGAGTTTTACATCGCTAATAGGATGGGGATTGTTAAGAGTATAAAACTATAGCCCTCAACACTTATCACAACTTTCGAGTGTGTTGAAGTGGCAGATCATTTGATATGGTATAAAGAGCAACCCAGGTTAAGATCTTATTGCCACAAATTCTAAAGCGGCTTTATAAAACAAAAGGAAAATATAGCTTGTGAGTCCAAGTTTCGGCCCATGAAAGGCCACTCAACTTGCGGGAGCATGTTAGAGTACAGAGCTATGACCATCAATCCCCATCATGAGACTATGACCCTCAACCACCCTGACAACTTCAGAGTTTTGGTGTAGTAGCAGTGTCCTTTGTAGGCTCATTGTTACTAGATTAATGTATGAAGTGTCACAATGTCTGTAAAGTGTAATGTTCTTCAAGCGTCCAATTATCTGAATTGTTTGACAATCCAAAAAAAATTGAAGCTTCCACTTTCAATTATAAGTTAATATTCACAAATAACTTATGAGATTGGAATACTTTTATGAATACATAAAGACAAAAAAGTTTCTGAGAATCTATTCCATGTTTTCAAATAACTTTAGTTGCATCGCTCTTTATGTATCAGGGTTTTGGGCTGAATTCGAAAGGCCTCTTGGAGGTTGCAAAAAGCGAGTACAAGTTATTGGTAAGATTACCGCTGCTTTTATCCTTCAAATAATTTCTTCAAAGAGTTAATTGGATGGAACTGGATTTCTTCTTCATCTGTTCTGAATAAAGAAAAATGTGGTTTTGTCTGATTATATTTTTGTCGGTTGCAACAAAGAAAGTTTTTTTGGTAGATAATACTTTTTTTTCGTGAGGAAGGTAGATAATACATTATAATCTTTCTTTTTGGAGACAATTATAAGAAGAGCATTTCAATGACTATTAACAGATTCAAAAATTCTTTCACCTCATATCAATTATGCTATGCAATTAGGATCCAGAGAAGCAATTTATAAATCTAAATGGCTTTCACTGTTTTACAGACGAGGAATAGAAGCCCCAGATCGAAGAGAAAGTTTAAATCATTCATTGCAAGGTGTTCTTCAACTGCAAGAAATTCTGTTATATCTGACTATGACGGTGTAAGTTATCTTCCTTTTGAATTCAGGTTTAGAAGAATGAGTTGAAAGCTGTAAGTTATGTTTTACGTTGGATTTTTACAACCTCTCTAATGTACTCATGAACAACTGTCTCACTACTGGCCACTAACTTTGTGATTCAGTAAACATTCATAACCATAATTTATGTGCACATTTTACTTCATATGATTGCCAAATATGCTCTTTTCTAGTGCTCACCTTCTATATTTTAAATTTTTATGGAAAATGTAAACTCATATTGGTTAATAAAGATATGCGTATGAATGTCAGTATACATTTTTGCCACCCCGCATTCATTTTAGAAACTATGCATAAATGGAAATATGCTTGAAGTTGGTAAGAAGCAAATAGATCACATGGATAGATAAATATCCTGTACTTGGTCCCTTTGAGGAGTTTCATCTCATGCCACATTATATAGTGAAATATTTGTAGAAAAATCAATTTATGCCCATGCTAGATTAATGAAGTGCTGAAGTATTTCTTTCAGGTTGCTGCTGACCTAGGACCTCGATCTTACTGCGAAAGGTATAATTGCAGTTTAAATCATCTGCATTTTTTGTTTTTGTTTTTTTTCCTTTGTTTTTTTTTATTTTTTTGGTCCTTACAGTGCCATTTTTGGCTATCATCTCTGAGATAGAAACTCTAAGATTCAAAATCGAGAACGAGGATATACTGGAAGGATTGCGTCCTCTGAAGAGAAAAATCATGCAATTACGAGAGCAGAGGAGCTACAGAGAAACTTGAACTCTGATCACCCTTCGTTTGTTAAATCTGTGATGCGGTCACATGTATCCACCAGCTTTTGGATCGTAAGCTTAAAATAATTAAAAAGAGATGGAGACTGACCACTATATTTTATTACAACTTACATTTGCAAATTCTATCTTTTTTCTTGTTAAGGGTTTTCCACCAAAGTTTTGCGAGGAGAACCTTCCTACTCGTGATCGGGTGAGGATGGTTTTAGAAGATGAAAAGGGTGTGGAACACAATGTCAACTACATTGGATACCGCGGTGGGCTTCGTGGTGGGTGGAAAGGTTTTGGAGAAGATCATAATTTGGAAATTGGGGACGCCTTACTATTTGAGTTAACCGAGCCAAAAAGATTCAAGGTACATTTATGCTTAGTTGTGGTTTTCTTGCTTACTCGTAAGGTTCTCCTTTAATAATATCTACCTCTTTACAACACATGATTACTGGTCACATCTTACCATACTACAACAACAACATCAAAGTCTTTGTCCTAAATGTTTGGGGTCGGCTACATGAATCATATTTTTTCATTTCATTCTGCAATTATACCTTCTTAATTGCTTCCAACCAAGTTTTTTTAGGTCTACCTCTAGATCTCCTAGACCCATTAACTATAATAGTATTACTTTTCCTAACCAGTGCGCTAAGAGGTTTTCGTTGTATATAATTAAACCATCTTAGTTGATTCTCTCTCATTTTATCTTTAGTAGGTGCAACCTCTAAATTCCTACGGATGCGCTCATTTTTTATCCTACTTTTTAGTGTATACCCACAAGACCATTATTCTTATTTCTATTATACTCTTTGTTGCACATGTTTTGTAATTGTCCAACATTTTGACTCATAAAGCATTGTTGGTCTTATAACCGTCTTTTAGAATTTTCCCTTTAGTTTTATTTGTATTCTACGATCACGTAAAACTCTCGAAGCACTCCTCCATTTCAATCATCTCGACTTGATTTGATGAACAACACCATCCTCAATCTCGCCATCATGCCGAATGATTGATCATAAATACCGAAATGATTATATTTAAATATTTTTTGACCATTAATATGTACTATTGGCTTTTTTGTTTCTTAGTTTTACCAAAAATGCACTTCATATATTCTATTTTTGTTCTACTATTTTAAAACCTTTAGATTCAAAAGCTTATCTCCACCTTTCTACTTTAGAAATATCTCTTCTAGTTTCGTCAACTAACATTACATCATCCGTAAATAATATACACCATGGGATTTGATCCTGAATGTGCATATACATCATAGGATTTCATCCAGAATGTGCTAGTAAGTTGGTCAATAACTAATGCAAAATAATAAGGACTGAATGTTGACCCTTAGTGTAAACATGTAGTAATAGGTAACAGTTTAGTCTCTCCTTTGTTAGCAGTTACTCTAATTGTTACTCTATCATACATATCTTTAATCACATCAATATACATACTAGATACATGTTTCTTTTCTAAAACCTACCACATTACCTCTTTAGGCACTCTATATAAGCTTTTTCTAGATCTATGAAAACCATATGTAGCTCATTTCTCTTTTCTCTATATCTCTCCATCAATCGTCTCAAAATATGTGTAAGTTCCATAGTTGACCTTCCTGGCATAAAAGCAAATTAATTTTCAGATTCACTTATCTCATTTCTTAGTCTTTGCTCAATTATCTTTACTCAAATTTTATAGTATGACTCATGAACTTTATACCATGATAATTTGAATAACTTTGTATATCTCCCTTATTTTTGTATATTGGTGTCGAAGTACTAATCCTCCACTTATCGGGCATCCTCTTTGTCTCGATAATATTATTAAATAATTTAGTTAAACATTTTAAGCCTATATCTCTAAGACATTTTCAAACTTCAATTAGGATATCGTCTAGTCCTGTTGCTCTTCCACTTTTAATTTTCTGTAGAGCATTTTTAACCTTAGTAATTCTATTTTTTTGACAATATCCATAATTTTTATTATTCACTATGTGGTCAAGTTTTCTTTGTTGCTCACTTGTTTGGCTATTATTAAACAATTTATGAAAATAACTTCTTCACGTCCCTTTTATTTTCCCATCAGTTACTAGAACTCTTTGATCTTAGCTTTTAGTACACCTAATATTACTAAAATCCCTACTCTTCTTTTCTCTAATCTTAGCAAGCTTATATATATCTCTCTCTTCCTCCTTAGATTCTAGCTTCTTATAGAAATTCTCATAAACCTTGTATTTAGTTTCACTAACCGCTCTTTTTGCTTTCTTCCTTGCTAGCTATGCTAAGCCTATATCTCTAAGACATTTTCAAACTTTAATTAGGATACTGTCTAGTCCTGTTGCTCTTCCACTTTTAATTTTCTTTAGAGCATTTTTAACCTCTGTAATTCTTTTTTTTTTTTTTTTGACAATATCCATAATTTCTATTATTTACTATATGGTCAAGTTTTCTTTGTTGCTCACTTGTTTGGTTATTATTAAACAATTTAGGAAAATAACTCCTCCAGCTCCCTTTTATTTTCCCATCAATTACTAGAACTCTTTGATCTTAGCTTTTAGTACACCTAATGTTGAGGATCGACGTCGTTGTTGTTTGGCTCAGAAGCCTGATAAAACCAGTCACTGTTCTCCTCTCTAGTGCATCACCAAGAACACAAAGGGAGAGCTCGCTGATCTTCTCCTTCGGTCACTCACAAAGAGGAAAGGGGATTGCACAAAAGGGGTGAGAGCACAAAGCTCACAGGGGAGAGGAGAGGATCGCACACAGCAGAGGAGCTTAAGCTCAGCTATCTCTTTACTTTCTCACCTTCTCTCTCAGCTCTTCACCGTTCTAATAAAGGGGGCAGCCGACCCCAAGTAATGGGCTAGGGTAGGGAGCCAATCTACAGAAGGGAGATGAGACTAACAACGGCAGCGAACAGAACACAGAGATGGGAAAGGAATTGAGTAGCATCGGATAGGAGAGATGAATAGAGGGGGCTAGGGCAAATGTAGAGGGGAACTGGGCCTTTAGGTAACAGGCCATCAACAGGCCTTTTGGGCCAACTAATATCAACAATGACAATGCCATTATGTACCAAAACAACATGTTGTGAGGAACTTTTGAGAATTTTGGCGTACTCTTAAGTCTGGAATGTATTTGAACAATTATCTTCCCACTCTGGTGAGTCGAATGACATATCCAGATTTTGAAACCTTGAGAAATATCCTGCATTTCGGTTGCCCTGTTTGGGCAGGTAACCTTGCTCCCCAAAGTCTAATTGAGGTTGCATGCAGCACCTAAGTGAATCTAGAACTCTCCAAAATATCATGCCCTTTTGATTTGTTGTTCCATTTTAGATACATTGACATATGATATTATAGACCATTGGCATATATAATGTCATCAGAATATTCAAATTGCAAAACTTTGATACTTGGCATATATAGCTTTTCTCTATCCTTTCAGGAACTCACTAGACAATATGTAGCTGCTTTTGTACCAAGAAGGTGCAAGGCAGATGCAAGATCTTATTGTGGCTCACACTCCACTTATTCTCCAATATAATGTGATTTTATGATCCTAGAGCAGATTCTAGTCACTATGATTGGATAAAGCTAACAAGACCCCTTTACGGTTACCTATACAAAAAGGAAGTAAGTTTGAAAATTGCTAGCCAGCAAGGATGAGCTTCGCAATCCGGAGATTATAAACAATGAGAAAAGATTCCAGAAAAATGAACGGAATGGCTTAAGACTCCTAGTACGAGAAGTGTGGAGCACAGATAAAGTACGTGAAATCTAGTTTACATTCAGT
>BQKN01066247.1:74466-99921 GCA_022839385.1 Asparagus kiusianus
CAAGTTAGTTCTAATTTATACCACGTTAGTTCTATTTTATACCGTGTTAGTTCTAATTTATATCAAGTTAGTTTTATTTTATACCACGTTAGTTCTAATTTTAACCATATTAGTTCTAATTTATAACAAGTTAGTTCTAATTTATAACAAATTAGTTCTAATTTTAACCACGTTAGTTGTAATTTATACCACGTTAGTTCTAATTTATACCAAGTTAGTTCTAATTTATACAATGTTAGTTCTATTTTATATCAAGTTAGTTCTATTTTATACCACGTTAGTTCTAATTTTAACCATCTTGACTAATAATCTCCTTAACAAGCAGTGGCTTCTCATCAAATTCCAAAAAAAAAAGAGTGATCTTGTGCCTGCAGCCCCTTTATTTTCACTTTTCTTGGGCATCATGCACTCTTTTCTCTTGGTCATCCTCCTCCGGCCTTATGGCAGGCACAGCGGCGAACTCCGGCGTAGTCGAGGGCGAGACGGGGAGCGACGACGAGCTACCGCGACGAGGTCGGGCGGAGGAGAGGAGGGGAGGCGGCGACGAACTCGGGGGAGGCTTGGGAGCCTGGGCGGAGGTGGCGACGGCGAGGAGGGCGAGGGCCAGAGCGACGAGCTTGAGAAAGCCATTGTTTTTAAAGAGAGGGGAGAGAGAGAGAGAGAGAGAGAGAGAGAGAGAGAGAGAGAGAGAGAGAGAGAACTGGGTTTGAAGGATTGAGGAGAGGGGATAAGGTTATTTTGGAGATTTTAGCTTAGTTAGCATGTAATAATTATTAAAAAGGGGCTGCAGCACAAAATGTCACACTTCAAGGGGCTGAACCACATGGGGGAAACTAGGAGGGGCTGCAGCACATGAAGTTTCTGTTTTTGGGGCCTGGACACATTTTTCTCAAAAAAGAATCAAAATATAGTTTTCCTATTATCATAAAAAAATAGATAAAATGTCTCATGTCTATATGATTAATGTTATAATATTTTGCTATACTAAGTAATTAGTATGCATCATAAAGTTTAGTTTCAAACAAAATGTTTAAAGCACATAAAGATATATGTTAAGTATATATATCTATTAATCAAAACTTCCAATCATCAATATATTGATAAACAAAATATCTACCACAATCATATCAAGTAGTTAGGTTTCTCAACATGAATTCACCAAGAAATTCCAACTTCATTTTCACAAGTGACCGATAGCGAGCCCTGTGTTTTAGTATAACATAATAGTTAGCATGTTAATGAGGTGGCAGGAAAAGATTGTTGTACAATTAATGTGACTAATCAAGAAATCAATATTAAAGCAAAAAGAAATAGGCAATCCAAAATGATAATGATGAAAGTTTTAGCAACAAAAGATAATACTCAAAAAGATACTAAAGAATTTCGTATTACATTTAGAATGATTACTATGACAACCTATAATCAAAATTCTTCTCGGTGAATTCCAGTAATTAAGCTAGCTACTTCTCTCAATTAATTTATGGTTAAGTTTTTCATGATCAAGTAACGGTATGGTTCAATTAAGTATTTATTTTTTTTTAAATTTGTACATCAAGGAGAAGGTGGTGGAAGTTTTTGATGCAAAGTGTCAAAAGTTAATTAGAAGCTTCACGGGATTGATAATGGGTCATTGACAAATAGAACACAAACCAGAAATAATGTTAACTAAGGAGCTGTTTGGTTCGTTTTTTAACTCGGCGGAAAAGTTTTACACTGCCTTCACATCAGATTTTTCGTGGCCACGTAGGATATGAGCTTTCCGTCGGTTTTTTTCCCATTTTTGGTTCGTTAGGATTGAACAAGGGAAATTCGGTGAAAATCGCCGTCACATCAGATTTTTTCCTCTCCCTCAATTCCTTCCTCAACCTTGTGAAATCGACGAAAACTGCAGCCACGTCGGCTTTTTGCCATATAAACAAAAGTTTTCCCTTTTTCCAAGCGAACCAAGCACAAGAAAAATAAATACATTGGTTTCCCATCATTTTTTTTTCTTGTGCGAACCAAAGCGAAACAATCTATTTCTTGAAAAAGTTTGGAAAACTCAAAACTTGTGTTTTTATACATGGAAATGTATTTTCCTATATCTAGGAAACGAACCAAACAGCCCCTAAACTTCAAGCTTTCATTTGTTTTGAAAACTTCTAAAACTCAAATCGTAAAAAACCTTGTATTATTAGAAGTCATTCTACTTATTTATTAGATAAGAATCTGATAATATATAATGCATTCTTTTAAAAAATCTCACATTAACAACATATTCTACACATTCTGGAAAAATAAAGGCATGTTTATTTTATCTATTTACTTAGCATACTAATAAGATATAAAAAAGATTTTTGCACTATTAATGTGAAGAATCAAGAGAACAATAGTAAAATGAAATTCAAAGTGATAAAGGTGAAAGAAGCAGCAACATCAAAAGAGTGGATGAGATAATATAAGACAAAAAAATTCATAAGAAATATGCCAAAAATAAAATATGACATACATGATATTGCATACTGTTAAATGAAAGGAAGAAAATTAAGTTGAAAAAGATTACCTCTATATTGTAGAAATTTTCTTTAATTATATAGGATATCTTCTGCAATTAAGTGCCATGTCTTCTTCCATACAAATTCAGGTCTAGACAAAGAGTTGGACATTAGCAAAGCTGCAAATAAACTTCTTAAAAGTCGTTCATATAACCTAACAATCAAAATATAAAATTATACCTCTAATTCAATTTCAATTGAAAGAGTATAACATGTAAAATCATACCTTTTAACCTGAACAACTGACTGTGACAACCTTTGTCGATATGAACTTTAAATGAAGGTTTGCATGAATGAAAAATGTAGATTTATTCGTATTTGTTTCATGATTTTTTTTCGTATTTGTAATTCACAGGTCGTGGGTCGGTTAGTAAGTTTTTTAAAATTTTTCCTAATTTTTTAATTTCTAATTACTAAACTATATTATAACTTTAAATTTGTATCTATTAAATTTTATTTAAATTATTTTTTCTATTTTACTCTTTATTTAAAATGATATATACACACATATTATACAAAGATAAACATCACACAGAAAAACATCTTAAACACAAAGATACACATAGTTCGGACTTCGAAGGAAGACCTGCATCCACGAAAAGTTAATAACTTTCCTTTAGTTTAAATTTAAATTATAAATACAAGAGAAAAAAAAAATATGTTAACCATTAATATTCAAAGAGCTGAATTCCTTCAAGTTATATTCGTCAAATTTTTTAAGAAAATATCTTATTTGTTGTCATTGTGACCGTTCTTTTGCATCGAGCTAGATTAATGGTGGGTCGGGTCCATTTATCTAATCCTGGATCTGAGGTTAGATCAAACTCGCCCCATGATCCGAGCATATCACGAGTCGGGTCGGGTCCGACCCACTACGGTTCGGGCCGGATCGTGACCCATGATGGACTGGGCCCGATCAGCCGGTGGGTCGACCAGCCTACGCCCAACCTTACTCTAAATACTAACTTTAATTTTCTTGTAATACAGTACTAATCTTTTCGCTTACAAAAGTCTCAAAAAAAAAATGAAGGATAACTAGTAAAAAAACATAAAAAATATTATATTCAAACTCTTTGTTGCGTGTGATTGTTTATGGGTCAAAGACAAATAGTCATGGCTACAGAGATTACATCGCTATCAACAAGATGCCACCAGAGTACCAAACCCAATCCATTTCTTCAACACGCATCGCCATCTTCCTTATTGTTAGAGAGAGAGAGGGGGGGAGTTGTACAATACGACACAAGACACAGAACTCAATTTCTCTCTTTTTCTTTATATATATATTATTTTACTTTGAAATTTTAGAGGAAAACTGAACAACAGCAGAAGATGCAGCAGAGCTTATTTATTATTTCCCTTGCCATTGCACTACAGAAACCAAAAATATCTTTATAACATTAACGCTTAGAATACTAAAAATGAAAATGTAACACGATAACCAAAAACATTCCTTGGACTACGATGGGCTTCCTTCCTTCTTCGGCTTCAGGAGGTCACGTGAGAAAAGCGGCGAGACCGGACGGAGAAGCACGTGACTAAAGGACCAAAACTCAAAAAGGAAATGGAGTTTCCGTGATAAAGGTATCCCGCCTTTGGTGTGTCAGATGTGCAGACGTCATCCGGAGCAGGCCCACTGCCAAGTACCCCAGATGGGCCTCTGCCCATCTCATGGGCCGTAAACATGCTCAAATGTAGAGAATATACCACTAATTTGAGAAAACAAATTAACTGTATGAATTTCACATCACGCCCTCAACTTTGTGGTATTTTTCGTATGAGCCCACCGAACTTTCTTTATCTCGCATAAACCTTCTAAACTTTAGGTGTCTTACAAAACTCTCTTAACTTTTAACATTTTCTCATCTGGCCCCTACTTATAGTTTGCAACTAGCTAAAATATCCTTGAAAAAGAAATATCTCAAAATTTATCATCTATTATTTCAAGACAGTGTTCCCCTCCCCTAATTTTTCTTTTCTCTCTCAAGAAATTTTATCTATTTTCAGATTACACATTAGGGGTTAGGTAAGAAAAGATTAAAGTTGAGGGGGTTACGTGAGAAATCCCCAAAGCTGAGGACGGTGAGGAGGTCTCGGTGGGGATTAACCCTAATTCTTAACTTGTGACTCATCCCGTAATACTTCCGACCGATTTTCGTCCTCTGCTCAGCTTTGTCTGCTTTTGCTCTGGGTTGTACGGAACACACACAGTTCGCGACGCAATTATTCGCTCAGCGCCCGGAACTCGCAGTGCGGTAGAAGCCTGCCGCCCTCTGCGCTCAGCGCTCGCACTTTTCCGCGCACTATTTAGTGTCGAAACCTGCGGAGCCTGTTTAGGATTTTCCAATTTTGCCCCCCTACAATTCTTGCTCCCAAAAACCAGAACACGATCCGATTAAGTCCGGTCAAGCGTTAACCAAGTATCAGATCAGAACCAATCTCGAAAGGTGCTACCAAATCAAGTTTTGCTTATCTAGACAAATTATAACTAGTCTCGCACTAATCTTATTTACCTAGTAGATTGTCAACCATATTCTAAAGCATCACGCGCTGCATGATTGTTTGCATGAAAGTAACTATTAAGTAGCCAAGTAAAACAAGAAGGGGCTGCTTTTGCTATTTTCGGAAAAAAAGTGTTTGTTTCTCTTGAAATGTTACTTGTGTACTTTTAATAAGTGGTGATCTGCATTCTTATTTCTTCAAAAAAAAATTCACTCCTCAGCTCAAAAGTATCTTGAAAATAGTTAAATCAACATCAATTTAGGAGTAAAATTAGTTTCTCTCTTCTTACTTTCAAAACTATGTGAAAGAAATAAAATAAATCAATTGAAACAAGAAATAAAATTTTTTTCTACTTCTAAAAATTTGTGAGACAAATAAAAAAGTAATATTTTCACTACTTCCTTCGTCACCTCCGGAAGGTTACTTCTTCTTTATACTTCTTTGTGTGATTAGTACTGGGAAAAATTGTGTCAAGACCCCAAAAACAAAACTTCATGTGCTACAGCCCCTTTGATTTTTTTCTCATGTGTTTTAGCCTTTAAATAGGAGATCTATGTTCTGCAAGTGCAACCCTTCTTTAGCAATTATTACCTGTCAACTAAGCATAGAGAGAGAATAAAAAATAAAAAAAACCCTAATGCTCTTATCTCCTCTATTCTTTCATGTTAAGTCTAAAATCAAGTTGAATTAGACTTAACATGAAAGTCTAATTTCATGTTAAGTTTAATTTAATTCATGTTAAGTTTAATTTAATTTCTTTTAAGTCAAATTTAATTTCTTCTAAGTCTAATTTAAATCATGTTTTTTCTAATTCAACTTGTTTCAAGTTTAATTTAATTCGTGTTAAGTTTAATTCAACTTGTTTTAAGTCTAATTTTTATTAAATCTAATTTAATTCATGTTATGTCTAATTTAATTTCTTTTAAGTCTAATTTAAATCATGTTATGTCTAATTCAATTTGTTTTAAGTCTAATTTAATTGGATTTAACATGAAATTAGACTTAAAAAAGTTAAATTAGACTTAACATGAGTTAAATTAGACTTAAAAAAATTTAACATAATTAAAATTAGAATTAAAAGAAGTTGAAATAGACATAACATGATATAAATTAGACTTAAAAAGAATGAAATTAGACTTAACATGAACCGAATTTGACTTAACATGAATTAAATTGGACTTAATATAAAAAATTAGACTTAAAAACAAGTTGAATTAGACTTAACGTGATTCATGTTAAGTCTAATTTAACTTATTTTTAGACTTGAAGCAAGTTGAATTAGACATAACATCATTTAAATTAGACTTAAAAAAATTAAATTAGACTTAACATGAACTAAATTAGATTTAACATGAAATTATAATTAAAATAAGTTAAATTAGACTTAACATAATTTAAATTGGACTTAATATATATAACCCGAATTAGACTTACCATGAACCGAATTGGACTTAACATATAATCGATGTTAAGCCTATTTTATTTTATTTTAAGTCTAGTTTCATGTTAAGTCCAATTTAAATTAGACTTAAAATGATTTAAATTAGACTTAGTAGGATTTAAATTAGACTTAAAATGATTTAAACTAGACTTAATTCGAACCAAACTAACTTAACATGAACCAAACTGGACTGAACATGAACTAAACTGGACTTAACACTAAACTGGATTAAAAGTAGACTTAAAAGGAATTAAATTAGATTTAACATGAATCGAATTGACCTTAACATGAAGTAAAATTGGACTTAACATGAAATTAGACTTAAAATAAGTTGAAATAGATTTAACATGATTCATGTTAGTCTATTTCAATTTATTTTAGACTTAAATAAGTTGAATTAGACATAATATAATTTAAATTAGACTTAACATAAAATTAGACTTAAAACATGTTAATTAGACTTAATATGTTCCATGTTAACTCTAATTCAACTTAGTTTTAAACCTAAAACAAGTTGAATTAGACTTAACATAATTTAGACTTAACATAATTTAAATTAGACTTAAAAGAATTTAAATTAGGCTTAAAATGAATTAAACTAGACTTAGCATGAATCAAACTGGACCTAACACGATAGATCTGGAGAGAACGGAGAGGGATGAGAAAATGAGGGTACTTTGCGCTTTTATGTTTGTTTTTCTCTCTTTGTACTTAGTTAATTCGCATGATAATTACACGAAAAAAGGCTGTAGCATAATATGATGTGACATTTCTTAGACTTGAATCACATGTAAAAAAAAGTAAAGGGGCTGCAGCACATAAGGATTTTATCTATGAGGTCTTTACCAAGTTTCCTTAGGTTAGTATTTTGTGTGATTAGTATTAAAATAAAAAATAAGAAAATTAAAAAAAAAAAAAAACAAGACCCTGTAGTGGCATTCTCGTTAAATTTCAGTCGCTCATAGGCATTTGCGCAAAAGGACCCCAGCGTTTAAAGCGGCATCCACTCATGGCTCGTCTTCCATTAGTTTAACTCCCTCTAACTCCTTGAAAAACGCAAGCTTTGCCGACGAATCTCATCTGATCACTTGTTTAAAAAAAAAAATCCCCACAATCTCCACCAACCAATCGAGCGAAAACCTGATCCCAACTCGATCCGACCCGATCCAATCGATCCGACCGCATCCGATGATGTCGGGGACGAGGATGCCGACGTGGAAGGAGAGGGAGAACAACAAGCAGAGGGAGCGCCGGCGGCGAGCGATCGCCGCCAAGATCTACGCGGGTCTGAGGACCTACGGTAACTACAAGCTCCCGAAGCACTGCGACAACAACGAGGTCCTCAAGGCCCTCTGCGACGAGGCTGGATGGACCGTTGAACCCGACGGCACCACCTACCGGAAGGTAACCTTACCGCCCTCTTTTCTCCTCCTCTTTCCCCTCAGCTTTAGATTTGTTCTCCCCATTCTACGAGATTCGGAATTTAGCTTCGATGAGTGGCGCAAGATAGCGTGGGCTCCATTGCCAGGCTAGCTCGCACGTGCTCATTGCTTGGAGCCGTTTTCCGCCGCTTTGGGGAGGAGTTTCGCGAATTACGGCGGAAGATGTTGCTGACTGAGGGGTGGATGGCGCAAGATAGCACGAGCTTGGCATCCTGGCTATCTTGCGCCGGTGTGTTAGGGATGCGGGGGCAAATTAGCGACCCCGATCTCGACGCATTGAGCCGGTCGTAGAGTATGGACGGACAGGGAAAGGGCGGAGGTGCACGGTAGCTGTTCGTTTTTATTCCTCGCTAATGTGAGCGGCTAGTAGGTAACGTAGAGCAACGGTTTTCTTGCTGACGCCCGAAATGGTTGCGCTTATGTTAGCAGGTGCCCTTTCCAAATCGCTAACTTGAGCCAACGGTGGAACTTTTACGACTTTGATCATGTGCACTGATAAGCCGGCAAGGCGGGCGCTGTCTAGCACCTGCTAACGTGAGCATTACCCCCTCTAATTTGGCGTAGCCTAAATTTGAATTAACAAATGAAATGTTATTTTAAAATTCCTGTCTCCAATATGGGTTGTGGAGACGGTCGGTGCACGTTAGAGTTCTTTATTACTAAAATAATTGTTCTTACGATTTTGTCCTCATTATATATATTCTCCCTGAGGGTTGAATGGTAAATATTTCGATGAGAGAGAGGTGGTGCCTCGTGGGCTTGTCTCCCGTTTTCCGCGGTTAAAAAGAACACGTGAAAGAAAAATTGACGAATTTGCCCTCGGTAGAGGATAATGTTCTCTTCTAGCACCCTTGCGGCATTGCGGGTTGTTTTTTGATGGCGAATATTGATGGGAGTCTAAGTGGTGTGAGCTCAGCCCTTTATCACGGCGGTACAGTGGTAGGAAACGTGACTGATGGGTGTCACAGAAAGTTTGGTGCCCCCCCCCCCCTCCCCTCTCAAGTCGTCCACAACTGCAAGTACATGTGTAGAGTGGGTGCTGGGTTCTACTGGTTGTGATTCAAGATGGATTTGTTGGCCCCACACTGTAGATGTTTGTAGATATGCCATAGAGGTCACTATATTACAATTGAATCCATAGTTGCGTAAAGCTCTGGAACCCCTAGAACTGTCATATGGTTACTACAAATCGATTCCCAATACATTTGCAATTTGATTTTCCTATTGTACATGAATTGGTTCCCCAAAAAAAATTAGTCTGCCACTTACAAGCATGTGGAATGCAAAATTATTTACGCACGCTATGCAAGGCGCAATGCGATATGTGCACCCGAGTAAAACGAGACGCCCATTGCATACATAATAACAAACAAATACGAAGGAACATATTTATATAGTTTTCACATAAAAAAGTGAAAATTGCTTCTAGCCCCCAAAATAACAAGAGTTATTCCTCCCCCCCTCAAAGACTTTTTTAAAGCTCCAAAAACCCCATAAATCAAAACCCGAATTCATTTAGCTCATAAACCTCAATCCCACGTGATCCAAGTTTACAAAAACACCCTTTGATTTAACCGCCTCCTACTCTCTCAATAGCTCTCCTCAGCGAGCGTGTCTAGCTCTCTTATCTGTCAAAGAGCGAAACCGACTATCCTCAAATTAAGACCCTAACCCTAAATCAGCTTACCCATAGCAGAATCGAAGCTATTTTCTTCTAAATTTGCCTCTCTAGACCCCATAGCGGAATCATAGCAGACAAGATAGCGCCCAAAGTAGTCGCCCCTATAGAAGACTTCGAAGATGACGACGGTTCATAATATGTCGTCCCAAGAAGACTCCTAAGCACGGAGTCGGTTGATGCTGGCACAACAATAGCGGATATTCTAGATGACCTCGTAGTCATCGTCCTCCTACAAGACCAATTCAATGTACGAATCTAGAGGGCAGCACCGACGACGCCTCGAAAGCGCTTCTAGGTCTAAAGAAAGGAACGAATATGAGTAATTTCGAAGGCATGCATATGTCATCAAAAAAGAAATGAGTTTACTACATAATTTAGTTATTTATGATGTTGTATAGTGTTTGGCAGTCATTTGTTGCTAAGTTACTTGTCTAATTTAGAAGGATATGTTTTAATTATGAAGATTACTATTAAGTTGTGAAGCTTAGCTTTTAGTTGTTAAGGATATTTATTAGTCGTTAATGTTATGAATTAGTTGTGAATGTTAATGTTAATTTGTGACTTGTTAGAAGCATTAGTTGTTAAGGTGGAGGGACTTCCTCTGGTGGAAGGACTTCCCTCTCAATCTCTATATCAGCCACGTCAGGTGAAGTGCCTGTCTTGAATGGAGTGCATGAGACAAAAAGTAAGGGATACCATAAGATTTTCAAACTGTAATTAATAAAAAAATGTAAGCTAAATAACCAACCTTTAACCATTACAACCAATCCATATGCTTAACAATAAAACTATAACATTAACAAAAAACCGTAAGCTTCACAACCAATATATAACATTAACAACGAATCCATATACTTAAGAACAAAGCTATAACCTTAACAAAAAAACTATAAACTTCACAACCAATGTTTAACATTAACAACAAAGCTAAACATGGCTGACATGAAAATCTTATCCCTTGTTTTTTGTCTTATGCACTCCATTGAAAACAGACACTCCACCTGACATGACTAACATGGAGATTGAGAGAAAAGTCCCTCCACTAGAGAAAGTCTTTCCACCTTTACCACTAACGTTTAACATTAACAACTAACAAATCACAAGTTAGCAGTAACCTTCACAATTAATTTATAACCTTAATAACTAACATTTAACCTTAACAACTAATGAATATCCTTGACAAGTAAAAGCTAATCTTCAGAACTTAATAGTAATCTTCACAACTTAACAGTGATCTTCACAATTAACACATATTCTTCGAAATTAGATAAAGTAACTTGGTAACAAACGACTGTCAAACATCATGCAATATTATAAACAACTAAATTATGCAGTAAACTCTCTTCTTTTTGGTTGATATATGCATGCCTTCCAAATTACTCATGTTCGTTCCGTTCTTTAGATCTAGGAGTGTTTTCGAGGCATCGTCGATGCTGCCCTCTAGATCCGTACGTTGAACTTGGCTTGTGGGAAGAGGATGACTAACCGCGAGGTTCTCTAGAACATCTACTATTGTTGTGCCAGCATCAATCGACTCCGTGTTCAGGCGTCGTTGTTGTGAGTTGTCGTCTTCAAAATATTCTACAGGGGCGACTACTTCGGGCGCTAACTTGTTTGCCATGATTCCACTATGGGGTGTAGGAAGGCAAGATTAGAAGAAAATAGCTTCGATTTCGCTCTGAGTAAGCTGATTTAGAGTTAAGGTCTAAATTTGGGGACAGTCGGTTTCGCTCTTGGACAGATGAGAAAGCTAGTCACGCTCGCCGATGAGAGCTATTGAGAGAGTGGGAGGCGGTTAAATCAAATGACATTTTAAGGATTTTTTTTAAAACCTAGATCACGCAGGAACGAGGTTTGGGGGCTAAATGAATTCGGGTTTTGATTTTTGGGTTTTTGGAGGTTTGAAAAAGTCTTTGAGACTGGGGAGGAATAATTCTTGTTATTTTGGGGCTAGAAGCAATTTTTCCTGAAAAAGATGTCGAGATTAAGATAGATAATATCAACTACTGAAACACACATGAAAGCTATTGATTAATCGTTAATATACATGCTTCAGATAATCACAAATTTTATGTTTTTTGTCTTATGTATACAAATACTTTGAAAGAGAAGCATTAAGTATTTTTTATTAAAAAATATTAAAATTCATAAATGGTTTTTAATTTTGGCTTTTCTACTATATATTTTGACAAATGATAAGTGCAACCAAAAAATTTACAACGTATCACATACTGAGCATGCTTACTAAAGAAACTAGCCCCCTTGAATTGAAAATAGTTGTGACGAATTGCATACCCAAACTTATACCACGACACGCAACTTACTGCATACCATGTAGCTATGTTGAATTACTATCCAACCCAAACTCGTATTTATGGATATATCCACTTTCAAAGTATTCAAAGAACACTCTTACAAGCATTAAATTATGCTCAAATTTTTTCCTTTTGTGTTTATCTCTATCAAGGCTCTTAACTCTTTTTAAATAGGTCATAAGTCTTGCCCACCAAACTTAGCAAGCTTGCCCGTTAAGCTTTACCAAACTTGCCCATCAAGTGTTTATCAAACTTGTTCATAAGACTTTGCTAGACTTGCCCACCAAGGCTCACAAGAGAGCTTGCTTATCAACAATCTTCCCCTTTGGCCTGATTGCTATGGAGATAACCAGTATCAAAGCTAGTGGTTCGCATTGAAATCTGAGGAGCAAACATGACGGCGAATGTCAACAATTTCATTGTAGAGAAGCTTAATGGAACAATGAGCTTTTACCACTTGGCAGAGAAGGGTGAAGGATGTCCTGATTCAATAGGACATGGCAAAAGCATTGAAGGGGAAGGACAAAAAGCTACGGAAGACAAATGATAGCGAGTAGGAAGAGCTCGAGTTAAGGTATGTGAGCACAATTTGACTTTGTATTGCTGATAATATGATGAACAATGTCATTAATGAAGGTTCAACTCTGGGGATGTAGGACAAGTTGGAAAAACTTTATCTAGCTAAAAGTTTGACTCGGTTGCATTTAAACAACAACTCTACTAGTTGAAGATGGCTGAATAGGATAATCTCACGAAGCACATTAATATGTTTATGAGTTTGCTTTGACCAACTGCAAAAGTATGATGCCAAGGTGGAGGAAGAAGATAAAACCCTTTTGCTTCTTATCTCACTTCCTGATTCTTAGATGGCTTGGTAACAACAATGTTGTTTGGTGAAGACATTTTACATCTTGATCAGGTCCAATCTGCTGCATCAGTAACTCATGATGCCCATAAGAAATCTATTGGCTATGACAGATATAAGTCTACATTCACTGTCATGAGGGAGAATCAGGGTAAGTTAGTACCACTCATGTATTTAATTGGGTGCTAGTGTTTCTAGGTGGCCGATGGTATTCTCTTTGTGGTTTAGAAAGGAGGTAGATTGTCTGTTTGTAGTGTAGCAAACAAATGTTTGAGGTATTTTCTACAGAACTGAAGGTGAGTTGTGTGTTTGTGGCATGGCACGTAGATGTAGTAGTTATCTCCTTAGCAATTGGGCTAGAGAGAAAGGTTGTTAGTATATCTGGCTATTTACGATATTTGGTGTGCAAGTTCGGTAAAGCTTGGTGGACATGTTTAGTAAAAAGATTATTGTAAGTTTTATAATGTTTAGTGGACAAGTTTCCTAAGTTTGGTGGGAAAGACTTGTGGCCTATTTAAAGAGGTTTTGCGAGCCTTGGTAGAGACACACAAGGAAAGGGACTTTGAGCATAGTTTAGCTAATGTGAGAGTGTTCTGAATTAAAATTAATTCCTTGCCCGAGCCCATCAATGCAGGTTCCCTAACATATATAGATGTTTTAAGCTGTCAGATAAACTATGCATTGATAAACGCTGCTAGATCTAGCCTCTAATTCGAAAAGATGCTTATTTGCCACTTATACCTAGTGTTACCAAGGGCAAGCGGTGCACAGTTTTATCATGGACTTATTAATAGTTTTATAGTTAATAAACACCACGGTCCACTTTAACCATTGATACATTGGGAGGTTGTTTTCATTGGTCTATTGATCCTGCTGTCATTTTAATCCACTTTAACCATTGATTTATTGGGAGGTCGTTTTCATTGGTCTATTGATCCTGCTGTCATTTTAATGAGTACTTACCATAGATGTCATGAACGTGGGACACTGTAGCGAACTACGACCGGGTCCAATTGTCCTGGGACTCGTCACACTAGCAAATTGGGTTGCGTACCCGGTGACGTGATTTAGAATTCAAATTAGTTAATAATCTGGGGAAAACAATTATTTTCAAAAAAATAAACAACAAAAAGCTACTATAATTGCAACTTGAGAATTTTTTTACCATTGCTGATAATTGAACTTGACTTGACTATGGCATAAATATGTACATTAAGGCACTCAAGATTCCTATATTTAAAAACTAAACCCAAACCGTACCATGCTTCCTAGCGTACCATATAAGCCCACCCCCCGCCTATCCGGTTCCAAATAAGTGTCGTACTACACTCTTGATCTCGTTCCATGAATCGGAACGAACCGAATTCCATGCAACTATGGTACTGATAGTCTTGTTCTTTAGGTTACATTACAGTGCTATCTGTATCACTGGATGATTTTGTTTTCTTTGATCAAACTTGATGGCAGTGCTTGATATCTCTGAACTTTTCACAAATACTACAACGGTACTTAATCGAATTTATACTGTTCACACCCTGATCAAAATACTAAATACTACTTCAATGTGATTACTTGAACCTTTTTATGTTTCAGGGATGCAAGCCGGCAGAGCCCATGGATGTAGCGGGAACTTCAGCCTCACCAAGTCCATGCTCATCATACCAACCAAGCCCATATGCCTCGTATAATCCTAGCGCTGCCTCCTCTTCCCTCCATAGCCCAGCATCTTACGTCAAAAACACCAACAATCCCATCAATGGTGTCCCCGACGCGAACTCTCTTATACCTTGGCTAAAAAACCTCTCTTCAGCATCTTCATCCTCTGCCTCTTCAAAACCCCCTCACCATAACAACCTCTACATACACACTGGGTCCATAAGCGCACCGGTGACTCCTCCCCTTAGCTCACCAACTGCTCGATCCCCACGAATCAAAACCGAACCATCATGGCATCCCGAGACGCACTACACATTCCTACCATCTTCAACCCCGTCAAGCCCCGGTCGTCAGATTTTACCTGAGCCCGCGTGGCTTGCAGGGCTCCAGCTCTCAAATGGGCCATCGTCGCCCACCTTCAGCCTTGTTTCACCGAACCAATTTGGGGGCTTTAAGGGAGGGATCACGAGTGAAGGGTCTTCGAGGATGTGGACCCCAGGACAGAGTGGGATGTGTTCGCCCGTTATGCCCGGGGGACCCCGCCGAGGCGATGTTCATATGATGGATTGTGCGTCCGATGAATTTGCGTTTGGGAGCAGCAGTAATGGTGAAGTCCCTGGTGGAAGTTTGGTGAAGGCATGGGAGGGGGAGAGGATACACGAGGATTGTGGGTCTGATGAGCTCGAACTCACTCTTGGGAGCTCGAAGAATCGGGCTGATATTTGATGAAAAAGCAAAGGGAGTATCATGGACGTCTGTTGTTCAGTTTATCTATTTAACATGAAATGTTTATTCATGATATCAAAAGAGAGAGAGAGAGAGAGAGGGAAGCAGGGATTATGATTGTGGTTCTTGTATGCAGCCTCCATCCTCTTTCAGTTAACTGGGATGGTAAAATTATGGGAAAAAGTTGGTATTGAAGTTGAAGTAGAAATTGGGGAAATTGGCAGAGTTTTCGAGGAAAGGATAGTGAGCGATGTGGTATGATGGTGGCTATTGTTGTAGTTTTATTCACTTGATATATATATATATATATATATATATATATATATATATATATTCTCCAAGTTGACACCATACTCTTTCATGCTATATCCATTCAAATGATTGAAGTCTGCCATTTTATGAATCAAAGCTGTACTTATCTGGCTGTGTGGCTTTTGTGAATTCATACAAAGTTTTTTAGAGATGCATTCTTATGTAATGAGACAATTGCATTGTGAAGGCAGCAGGTATTATGAGACAGGCAGATTTAGTTTAGTTTCAAAGAGAAGGGTAATGAGTCATATGAAGTTGAATTATTAATCTCCAATGTATGACATCATTTTGATCTTATGGACCAATTTTAGTAGGATGAGGGATACTTCGACTTGTGAGTTCCAAGATAACTTGCAGAGCTGTGATATCGCTGTTCACTCACTCGTACTTCACTTTGCGTAGGCGTATTGTGTTTATATCACCCACGGCAGTTCAACAGTACATGCCCTGGTCAGTTTGTACTTTTTCACTGGTAGCAAGAAAAGAGCGCTCACGAGATCCATGAGCTCATTGGATTCTCCGACTTCTTTTGCCAACTTACTCTGAATAAAGTCTACCTCTCATGAGGTGAAGGTCGTATTTGGTAAAAATCTGCATTTTGAGAAGGGCCTGAGTATTTATACTAAGCTCGTCATAATTCTCTCTCCCCCTTCTTTTTCCAACTATTCAGTCTCTTTCAGCTCACTCTTTTTCATTTAAAAAAAAAACTCCTTGAGAGAAAAAAGTTCTGACAAGCAACGGAGGCGTGAATTACAGACGGTGAAAGTGCATTTTCACATTAAATCCGGCCTTATCATAAACACAGGAGGCAAGATACACCAACTACCTACATAAACGCATCCCTTGGACAATCACCGAGCCTTTTTTTTTTTTTTTTGGGGGCAGTAAATGCATGATGCCCATAGCCCTTTCTCTCTCTCTCCATCATCAAGCACTTTTTGTGGTAAATGCAGACAGCTTAGTGGATACCCATACCAAAACTGAATCTGCACAGAGGTCAAAATTTGTCACATAGGTGAAGTACATCGGGAAAGCAGCATACTTTGGTAAATGAAAAGAAAAAGAACTGGGGTTGTTGAGTTGGTGTCATTTATAAACAAAGGTACCAGAAATCTTGTTTATGAATCGCATTTACATTGGAACTACAGTAAGCGTCAGTGAAGTGTAAAGTTGACGCGGTGTAAGCAACGAAATAAGGTGTCAAATCTCTAGTATCGCGAGCACCAGAGGACAAATCTGTTACTTCCCTGATAACTGCACTATTTTCATTTCTTTTTGCTAAACTAGAGGCACCTGATATTGCACAGGAATTATATGAACAACATCCATTATTTATTTCTTTCCTCTCACCTATTGAGAAGCTCAAAATCTGCTTCCGAATAGTGTTGTGTTTCCCGATAATACATAGATAAAGTAAGACAGTCTTAACTTCTATGAGAATGGAAGGAGAAGTTACAATGCAAATATTGCATGTAGAATGTAGATTTACTGACCAACCAAGGATCAATTTAGATGCTCCCATAAATAGATAGATAAACTGTGTTTATACTTAAATTGTTCTCACTCACTATTTGGAAGTTTAGTAGGGACTAGTTGTTTTCCAGGGTACTAAAAACTTTAAATCACTTAAGTACAATAGAATGCACAAGCAAGCCACTATTGTTAAAGGAAAATGAAGAGAGAGAATCAGGACAATCATGAACATTCAGTTATATTTTAGACCTATGCACTCAGGTTTTCCATTTCCTAGAGTAGTGTTAAAGTCTAAGAAGGAAATTATATCTTCTGAGTGACATTTTTCATATGATATCTACTTTAGCGAGAGACTTACAATTAGAGCCTCTATATGGAGGGATTTAAACCTTCTTGAAAAAGGATAAAATGTTTCCTTGCTTAGCATTCTTTCCACCACCTTTTGCTGGTTTCTTGTTACCGGCTTTGCTCACTGGATTGGTTGGGGCATTTCTTCCTGCTTCCTGTGCTTTATTTGCTAAAGGAGGTCTGCCATCAAAATGCATAAGAGGTCACAAATTGAAGAAATGGTAACTAGTAAAGGAAAATGTCATGAATAAGTTACAACTGTAACTTAATGGAAAGCTGCACATTATAACATGGAAAATCTGAAAATAGTAAAAATAGCCCTTCGAAAGAGACAACAATGAAAAGTGACCTCTGTACGAGACCATGTTGAAGAGTGGCCCTATTCAATCCAATGTTCTAGTTGGAACCGTAGTTTGACAATAAGTTTTCTATATTGAACACTTTTCCATGGGCACATGTTCCTAAACAAAAAGGTATGTTCTTTTGAAGAGACACGGAAATGGTAAAATACATATGTACATATTTGTCAACGACATTGCCACTACACCAAAACTCCGAAGTTGTGGTGATAGTTTTATTTTCTAACATACCCTTGCAGATTGAGGACCCTTTCATAGGGCGAAATTTGGAATAATAGAGTGGTTTCTTCTTTAATCCGATTTAGAAATTTGTGGCCAAAAGGATTGGAACCTGGGTTGCTCTGATATCATGTTAAGGACCCGGCTATTGCACCAAAGTTCTAAAGTTATGGTGAGGGTCAAAAGTAATAGTTTTATATTCTGACAAGTGCGCTCAAACTAAAGGGTCTTTAGCATGGTGTATAGGAGCAACCCAACTTCGAATCCTCCTAGCCATGAATTTCTAAAGCGGACTAAAAAAAAAGTACTGCTCCATGAATCCAGATTGCGACCACGAAAGGACTCTCAATCTGTGAGGGCATGTCCTACAGTGCTAGAATATAAAACTATAACCCTCAACTCTCACAGCAACTTCAGAGTTTTGGTGCACTGTCAAGGTCTTTAGCATTATATTATATCCCTAGTAATTGTAATATTAAGACACACCTAAAGATCATTATAAAGTATCACGTGTTTTCCTCTTTTCAACTTTATATTACTTCAGTAGATGGATAAATTTCTATAATGAAATTATATAACTATGAGTCTATGACTAAAAGGAACCTAGTTAATGAAACTTAATATAATTATGTCAAGGTTTTTTTATCATTCTTGCACATGAATTAATAATAACTTCTGTAAATCATCAGAACATGTCAGATACGTATGCCTATCCTGCCAGTAAGTGCTCTAGAAATTACTGTACAACAATGTGTATCAAGAACTTCCTGATCATACTGCTCGTAGTTTTGAGTTATATATAATCCGTAGATCATTTAGCAGAACTAAGTTAAAACATGCATCACAAACTGCATAATACAGCAACCTTAAAATGTCGTAACAGTTGGTGCCCCAGCTCTATCAGCTGCAAACTAGTTAAAAGGATGTTAGCAAAATCTCAAGTTTGTAGTGGAATCCTAATCAGCTTTATATTTCTCACAAACGTGTTCCAAAGTTTATTTGCTATCAACTCTCTGTCCTTATATATTTTGTAGATAAGGAAAGATGTTCGTTAAGTTAGTTTTTAGATAAATTCTTTCGCTTTTGGTAAATACATAAAAGGTGGGAGGGAAATGAAAATTTTAAGTGCATGCTTTTATTGGCACCTGCATCTCATCAGATACCTGCTCCCAACATCATTACTGGTCGTATTCATATCAGTATCACAAGCAGCTTCTCCCTCCCAGACAACTTCAGTCACTGAAAAAGAAAGTACTCTAATTAGGAAAAACCAGAGTGTATCTTTCTGAGATCAGTTTTATCCTTGAACTATTTAAATTATAGAATTCTTATTCTTCCTTCAAATGGAAAAAAAAGTAATATTGCTGGAAGCGAAGAAGAAACGTAACTATGGAAGAGAAAAGTATAACATTCTCAACTTACTACATGAGTTTTAATGCATGAATGTACAAAAAATAGCATAAACCCAATAAATCACTTCAAATAGAATATTTAAAAATCAAAACACGGTAATCTCATATTGATGCCATGACCAATTATTCCTGAAGAGAGCAAAGGCGAAAAATTCCCTCAATATTTTAAACTTCTCTCAAGAAACCTCTCAACATTGAAATATAGAATTCATCCATGATAATTTTTCTGCTTCGAGGAACACTGATGTAGCACATCCAGAAGATTAGATTAGTTAGGATTATTAGGATATGATTTTGAGATATTTGGTTAGGATTGAATTAGTTATTTGGCTAGAATTGTTAATTTATTATTTTATTGGATTTGATAAAATCTATTAGTTAGAATTAGGATTTATTTTATTGCTATAAAAGGATTGTAATGCTTCATTTTAGAGAGGAAGAATTAATATGAATAAAAACTTACAAGTTTTGAGAGATGTTGTGGAGTGACTCCATAGGCGTGAAGCCATGATTTTTTATTAGGCGTCCAGGTGTGAAACCGATCTTTTCTACTGTTTTCAGTGGTTAGATGTTGTGAGTGAACCCGGTCAAGCCTACTTATTTTTATCTTTCTTTATTTGATCTTTTATTCACTTAAAAAAAGTAAAAAGAAGAAGTTACTACTCACATGTACTGTTCACCAGGGCACTATTCATGATCACCTCTGTTTCACATCAAACATCCATTAAGAAGGAAAACAATAACAATAAGAACAGAACCTAAGTACTTGCCAACATGGTAAAGTGTCTTCAGGACCCTTGATAATACATGGAATGAAACAAGAATATAAAATCCATAATCCATAAAACAATTTGCAAAGTAGAAATCGATGTTATGAGGTTTAATCACTTAGAAGATTGTAACAGGGGCAGAAAATACATGCATTAACGGGTTTCTTTGTCGTCATGTTTTTTCGAATCAGCTATATCACGAAAATGAGAAGCTGCCAAGAGATAAAAGGAAACAGTTAAATTGGGGCTAAGGCCCAATTTTCTCTCAAAAAAATAAGTTTAAAAATGCGCAGCAAATTCATCAGAATCTGAAATAAGAGATAGACATGGCTCCTTAAAAGGTTGTGGAAGTAGCCAAGCTGTCTCATTAATATCACAAGAAGATACAATCTACTTTCACATATAATATTACATTCAAGGGAGACTATGCTTCAATTTGGATGTAAGAACAGTCAGTTCCAGCATGAAGCTTTGAAAGCTTGATGATGAATGCTGTTATACTTTTTTAGTCTCAAAAATACTTTTTAGGGCCTGTTTGGTTATTTCCTAAAAAACCAAAAAATAGAAATGAAAACCAAGAAATCTCAAAAAGTACAATTTCACACATTTCCATCTCTAAAACTTACCCACAACATCTAATAAAATATTATTTTTATCCAACAACTCATCCACCACATCTAATAAAATATTATTTTCATCCAACAACTCATCCATCACATCCACCACATCTAATAAAATATTATTTTCATCCACAACATCACTCAACTCATCTCATCT
Organism: Asparagus kiusianus; assembly: GCA_022839385.1. Classification (NCBI taxonomy): domain Eukaryota; kingdom Viridiplantae; phylum Streptophyta; class Magnoliopsida; order Asparagales; family Asparagaceae; genus Asparagus; species Asparagus kiusianus. Next base: position 95,299 of record BQKN01066247.1, read on the forward strand.
CATATTTAAAAATCACTCACATCATCCAATAAGATTGTGACAACTCATCTCATCTCATTAACATTTCATTTCTTTGTTTTCCTCCCAAAAAGCTAGGAAAACAATTTCCTTAAGTGTGGGTCACATCATCCAATAATATAATGACAACTCATCTCATCTAATCTATTTTTTTATTTTTAAGAAATAACCAAACAAAAGAAAACAACCTAATACAAGAAATATGTTTCTTATAATTCTTTTCCTTATTTTTTTCGCAAACCAAACAACATCAAAACAATTTTTCTTAAAAAATCACTCACATCATCCTATAATAAGGTGACAACTCATCTCATCTCATCTCCATTTTTTTGATTTACTTCTTTTTTAGCCAACCAAACAATCCCAAAACCCATTTTTCTTAGAAATAGGTTTCTTTTTCTTTGATTTCCCTCTTTTTTTAGGCAAACAAACAGCCCTTAGTCAATTTCAAACTTTCTGGAACCAAATGTCAGAATGATATTACATTTGCAAATCATTGAAGATTTCAGAAATTTATTGCTGTCAAGACATGCAACACCTAAATTAATCTCGAGGTCCTAAGAGTACAGAATCTTAAGAAGACTTTTCACCTAACAACAGATATTATTGTCATAAAAAAAAGCTGGTCACTTATTGCTGATTTTTTTTATTATTATGGCCAAGCAAAAGAAAGCAGCATATTTAAAAAAATGCAAAGACTGGTAAAATACCTTCTCTACCACGCTCATCTATTCGTGTTTTTAGCACCTTTCTCCTTTTGGGTAAAGTGGAAGCATTAGTTTCCTCATTGTTTGCTTTCGTAACTTCATCAACTGCATTTGGAATATTGTTCTGACTCTTCTTATGTAAAGAAATCCCAGTAATGTCATGTTTGTTTCCAACTCTTAAATCACCCTCACATAATCCAGAATATTTCTCTTTGGTTATACCTTGCTTAACCTCCAATTTTTCTTCTTTCGGGTGTTCAGAACTTAATTTCTTTTCCTCCAACTTTCCAATATCATGTGACAAAGTTGACGTAGGCCGCACATTTGGAGGATCGGGAGATGCAAGCCTGACTACATTTTCCTCTTCCTCATCTTCATCTGAAAAATCCATAACCACCCGTCTCTTTCTATTGTTTGAACCATTTAATCCTCTCTTGTAGTTTAGATCAGCCTCATCGTCATCTTCACTACTCATAGCATTAGCTGCTTCCTCTGCGCAAATTTGCGCTTCAGCTGTGACTGCATAACATTTAAGACAAAGTAGACAAAACTTAAATCAATATTGTCTAGCATGCAACAAAAAGGAATATATGGTCATACTTACTAGAGATCTTTGCAATATTGCTGGTAGTGTCTGTGGCAGATGCTGAAACCTTTGATATCCCAGATGCACGACCCCATAAACTAGCTATAGAACCATTGCCTCCCGATGATGTCTCATTCTTGCCTTTCTTTTTGTTAGTGTTGATTGCAGCTATTGATTCTTTAGTTACACGGGGCTCTGTTTGTTGATTGTTAATTACTGAAGCACTTCTGTCACTTTTACCACTTGAAGCGGCCATTACAGAGGCCTCTATTCCATTTTTTGCACTTGACTGTGCCTGTTGAGGGCCTGGAGCATATGAATTTTTGAGGATGCTACTAGTTTTAGGTCCCATAGAAGTTCCATCATTTTTCAGCTGTGAAACACCACCCGCTGACTTTCCATCTACTGTGCGTTTGACATATGAATTTGAAACACCACAATACCTAAAGTTGAAGATAAAGATCAGCAGTTGCATACTGATACAAGAAGTCGCATTTGTGCCCCAAAATATACAGCTAATAAAGGCCTGGAAAAACACCAAAATGAGAAGTTCTTCAACAAAATAACGAAAAGAGTGCTCCACCTGTTGTCCCTTAAACAATTTTCAGTAGTCAAGGGCTGACTGAAGAGCTCTTCTGCTTGTACAAATTCTGCATTCCAAAGCAACGCTAGATCCTTTGGGATGCAAGCTTGGACACTATAAATCTGAACTGAGAAGTTGTCTTTAAATTCTTGTTTTACTTCTGTACCATTAACATAAACACAATTAGAAAACTTGAGCATAAGAGCATCAAGTCACGCTAAAACATGTTATTCTCACAATGATGATATATAATAGGTATGAATGCGAGAAGATCACAATAAAATTCTAGTAAAGTTTTGTTTTATTTTGTACTTGTCCACCTTACCTGCAAGATTTGATCTTGACGCAAGTTTTATGCAATACATTTGAGGATTTTTCTTCAACCATCCAGATATTGCATAAACAACCTGTAATTCATTTCCATGCTCGGCAACAAAGTCATTCAGCAACCTAATCAAAATAAGAGGCAACTTTTCTAAAGCATATTTCACAGAAGTTCATATACTAATTATTCTTTAGATAATTCCAGATCCATACCTCTTGGCATAATTTGATGACAACGAAAAGTTGCGGCTAAGCCATTTGTAAGAAACCTGTCGTATCAAAATTGAAGATGTCACTTACTGAAGTAACTCCAAGCCGATTCTATTGCTATGAAGTTGAAGCAATTATCTTAGCGTCCATTGTCACAATGCTAATATCTAACCACTCTCAATTCTAACATATACCGTAAACACCGTAAATAGACAACAAAATTAGGAAAACCATGGATTCATATTATCAAAATGTAAATATCTGCATAGTTTTGTTGACAGAAAATTCATAAGGTCATGCGCCGAACTCATTTTTTTTCAACATGTCAATGAAGGGCTAAATTACCATATTTGTATTAAAAGGAGTACTCATTGGTATTAAAATTACCTCGGGTGACAACAAGGCATTTAAACTTACACAATGAGACAAATAGGCCCAAAAGTAAACTTTTCGGCCAACTTTTCCAGACTACTCATATAATCTGTCACATGATGCTTATGTGGCATATTTATGATAACATGACAGCTGTAGTTAGCCTAATTCGAACCATTAGAGGGGTATATTTTTAAATTAGTGTAAAAGCAATTAGGGATTTTTTAAATCCGGGAGCTTCTTCTCTTTCTTCCATCAAATTAGGGTTCTCCATTGCTTGAGAACATGGATTCCTCGATCTCAAGCAATGATCTCAAGCAATGAAGAACCACCAATTTGAAGGAAGGAGTCACAAATTTAAAAAAGTCCATCTTTTTAACCTAATTTGAAAATCACTTCTTCTAATGGGTTGAATGAGGTTAACTATAGTTGCTACGTGATTATAAACATACCACCTAAGCATATGTGATAGATTACCTGAGTGGTTGCCGGAAAAATAGCCGAAAAATTCATTTTTGGGCCTATTTGTCTCATCGTGCAAGTTTAAATACCTTGTTGCCGGAGATAATTTTAATACCTTGTTGGTCATGGGGTACTTCTTTTAATGCCAATATGGTAATTTAGCCGTCAATGAAGTAATAAATTATACAGTTTTTTCTGTCGTGAAATTGTTGAGGGCAATTGCAATGCCACAGGACGTGTTTCTTAGATAGTTTTGTCTGATATCATTTGTAATGCAATTTCAACTATAAACATTAATTATAAACATTGCTATCTGTAATTCCATCTGTAGACTCATAACGAGGGAAATTCTAGGGTGCTCCCCATTTTCATAAGAATAAGCCATGAAACAAACAAGGCAGTTTTTGTCGATAACATAGTCTTGAGTCTCTTGACTCGAGCCTCATGCCCATAGTTGCATAGGCTAAGTTTTCCAGCACCAACTCAAAATTGACTATAGGTACATACTAGTTCCTGGAAAGCTTCTCTTTCTAGAGCTGTAATATTCGATGGTCACACCCTTCGAGTGAGAAAATTTCCAACCCTACAATTTTCAACAACATACAGTACCATCAAGCTCAATGAACGTGAAGGAGGTAAAGAAAGTACAGCACAACCCAAACCACATCATGATCTCATCTTCAATTGACAATCGCAATCAGATTCTAGGTGACGTCAAACACAGCCACCATTTGCAATTAAGGGATCATCAATTACCTCAAACTGTAACCATATAGTTCTTCAACACGCTCCCTCCTCATAAACACCTTAAAATTTTAACTCTGAATCTCTCAAACCCCTATTCAACTCTCCACGAAGGGCTCATTCACGTAATAGACACACCTAATAAGTGAATCCTGCCCTAATTTTAGTCCTAATGCTGATATTGACACCAAAGACCAAATCTTGCACCGCTTGAAATCACAATAAAGCCAAAGAGTCGTTAATCTGGGGGATTAGGGGTTTTACCACTTGGAGTTTGTCGGAGACGAGAGCCTGGATCTGGCGCGAGATTTCTAGGGCTTCGCCTCCCGCCATTGAGAACGGATCCGATCGTCGATCGCCGCAATCCACAGAGACGAAAAGGGCTCGGCTCCCAGGGTTTCGTTTCCCGCCCTTTTTCCAGAGTGTTTGTTAGATTATTATCGCCTTCGCTCTTTCTTATAGAAAAGGCGGCGAGGCTGGGGAAGTTTTAGGGGTATTTCAGTCATTTCCTTTTGCCGATAAGAAAGGGCTTTTTGGTAATTACTATAAAAAAAACCTTTTTGTATTGTGAATTTAAGGACGTAGATTACTTAAATTTTAATAAAAGCTTACGACTA